>JALLBB010000421.1:0-15714 GCA_036939735.1 Discostella stelligera | reverse complement strand
GAAAATGACCTCCGGTTGGGTAAATCCTGTTCCGGAATCTGATTAAAAACTTGTAGGCAGGAGTTAATACGGGTAAGGGGTTGCACTTTGACATATTTTTTTTCTGGGTGAGTACCTTTAGACGGGAGCTATCTTCCCAATAATAAATTTTTTACGCTCAATGGATGCGTCAGAAAAAAATTTCTTTCCAACGGTGTATTAATCATTACTATTCCTCTGTAACTTATTTCTAAAATTAAGTTGGAAAAAATGGCGCGCTGTTGCATACTTGTTTTACGGTAGTAACCACCCTCCCAGCCATAACCACACTTCCGTGCACACAATTATGATGTTGTCTCAGCAAACGACAACAAGATGGGCGTCAAGAATCTCTGGCGTTTACTTCTCCCCGTAGGCCGTCGTCTCTCCATCGAAACCCTATCGCATCAAACGCTGGCCATCGATGCCTCCATCTGGTTAACCCAGATATCCAAGGCCTGTCGCGATCCAGAGACCGGTCGGGCAGCATCGCCCGACAACAAACCGCACGTGCGCATATTCTTGTTGAGATTGATGAAGCTGCTCTATCATCAGATTAAGCCCGTGGTGGTGTTCGATGGTAAGTAACACAAAGAAGTATCATCGTTTTGCATTTTGTTTAATTCTATATTTCTTCGGTAGTTGTTAGGCATTTCATCTCACTCATACTCATTCCCCTCTCCGATTCCAAACCACACACACAACACACTAATTATACATTAGGGGTCATGCCGGCAGTGAAAAGGAGGGAAATACAGCGGAGGAGAGCTCGGAGTGAAAGATTATGGCGGGACAATGATGATGACGACGAAAATACTAATTACAGTGATGACCATGAGAACAATGATAGTGGCGAGAGTAAAGAAAAGAGTGCTTCCTCGACGAGTTTTGGAGGAGGAGGAGGAGGAGCATTGAAGCGTGCGGCGAAAAAGATTTTAGTCAGGCAGTTGAAAGAGTGGAGGGAGAGAGAGGCAAAAATTATGCATAGAAAGAAACGAAAGAAGAATAATGGGGATGATGACAGTGATGAATGCGGTCATGACCATGAAAGCAATTCGCGGGAAAGGAAACACCACCCAGGTGCGTTTGCAGCTGGATTCACAGTAAATGAATCTGTGGGCGAGAGCGTCGAATCAACTGTTTCAACATTGCAAACACGAAAGAAAAATGGTGATCTTTTCCCAGATCCAATGGGTAAGACGAGAATAGATGACAATAAGATTGAAATCATTACAATAAATAGCGATGATGGGGAGAGAGATCATGGTGCAATACATCCATCGGCATCAAAATTAAACGACAAAGCTACTCATAATCTGCATGAGCTCCTCAACGACGACTACGACGACAAATCTGACAATGATTGGGAAATGGCCCGTGCGGTCCAATTGTCAGTGAATGATTCTATCCATCATCATCCACAGCAAGAAAATCGGCGACAACCCGAACTCTCATTAATGGCGAACAATCCAAACACCAATCCATTTGACCATTCTCAGCATCAACCACTCATTGATATTGAAACTATAGCCTCGCTGCCCAGCGAGGCACGCTATCACTGGATCGATTCTCAATGGAAAACACAACGGATCCAATCTCGACGAGAATGCATACAGGCCGCAGCAAATCCTGAAGAGTATTCCATGACGCAGTTGCGAAATTTTTATAAGAGCAATGCATTGGCCAAACGTGTGAGTGAAATTAGTAAATTATTAGAGACGAAGACGGGCGATGGTGTCGAGAGGAGTAGTGCGCAACGCGTACGGCCTGCGTTACTGCGCTCGAGAAGGCATAACCAGGAGGCTTCCTCTACTGATGATGATGACGAGGATAATGAAATGTTCGTCTCTTCAAGAAATAATAATGCTGAGGTATCAATGAAGGTTTTGTTCGGAGAAGATGATTCGAATGAGGAAAATGATTTTGTTGATGATGGTGGTGGAGGTGATGGAGAGGGAGGGTTTCTACTCTCATCTCCTGCTGCCGAAACTTTAGCAATAGATAAGATGCAGAAGGATGTTGATCTTGAGTTATTAGACGATGATAGTGATAGCGACGATCGTTCAAAGATTGGCACTGGCTCTAGTGAATCTCAGAGAGTTACAATCGCCTCACTTCATGGTTCAACCAACGAAAATCACATCAATGACCTTGATGCTCATCCTACCTGTGATAGACAAAACATAAAAACAAATCAGTTGACAAAGTTGCACGACATTTTCACGGCAGAGCAAGAATGGGCTGAATGGGGAGGGCAAGTGGAGGATGAAATTCGGGTAGATTCGACTGAAAAAGCTGAAGTGCTCGACTTTACTGAAAGTGAGAGTGACGAGGAAGGGATGGAGGGCACATTTCTCGTGGTTGACCACGCGACAGATCATTTGAATCGACCTGACACCAAGCAGAATGTAGTATCTTGTGCTCTTACCGCGACAGACGTGCTCGATATCAAAGTCGACGGTGCTGAAGAAGAAGATGTCGAGTGGGAGGATGGAGATTTGGGAGTCGAGGTCGAGCAGGGGTACAATCCTGGTGCAAGCAAGTGCGATCTACAATCTATAAGTCTACACGAAGCCAAAACAGCTTCTTGCGATGACAACCATGCGGGATTCTCCAATCATTCACTCAAAGAACATGTGCACAGCAGCCCTGATTACGTAGCTCGGTTAGATCCTATCAAATGCAAAGCCATCGAGATTCCATCAGATGAAGACGAGAATGAAGAGATGCAACTCGAAGAAGCTGATTTGAATGAACTCAAGTCAAACTCCACATCCGATGTCATTGCGGTGCTGACAACTAACAACTTTGATGTAAGTACAGGGAAATCTACTAGCATGGACGGCCAACAAGCCGCTGCACTGCAACGCGCTCAAGAGACAGCTTCCAGTTTAACAAGTTGGGCAGGTAGAGCCTTCCAACGTGCTATTTCAACGCTGACGACCCATCAAACACAGACTGATTCGAGCTGTCAAACCAACCAACTCGAGGATATCGAGGTAGTAAGGACTGTTGCACCTACCGACGAGGATAAAGTCATTGCTGAAGATGGCTGTGCCGCCCCGCCAACATCTGATCCCTTCCAAGAACCAAACCACAGTTTTCCTGCAGGAAATCTCAATAATCATAGGATGCCAGTGTTCTTTGATACATCGCTACAGGGATTGACCGATGCCCACAACGCCATCCTCAAAGAAGAGCGGACGATGGAGCGAGACATGAGCACAATAACTGATGAAATGAAAGCCGACATTCTCGAACTATTACAGCTTTGTGGCATACCTTGGATTGAATCGCCATCGGAAGCAGAAGCTCAGTGTGCGGCTTTGGAAGAACTTGGGCTAGTCGACGGAGTTGTTACCGAGGATAGCAACATCTTTGTTTTCGGAGGGAAGAAAGTGTACAAAAACTTTTTCAATGAACAGAAATTTGTCGAAGCATATTTTGCGAAAGACATTGAGCGTGATCTTGCACTCAAGAAGCATCAGCTAGTGGCTCTCGCCATGCTCCTTGGTGGTGATTATACAGACGGTGTGAAGGGAGTTGGTATTGTAAATGGGATGGAGATTTTACAGGCGTTCCCGATAGATGATTCTGAAGAAGGCATTAAATCTGGTCTCAAGAGGTTTCGTGAGTGGCTTGATGGATTTGGGGACACTCTGCTCAACCACGACGAAGATTCATCACTTTCACACAAAGAGTATTTATTTCACAACAAACACAAGTCAGCTCGAACCCGTTGGGTAGCACCGTTAGATTTTCCATCACCAGGCATTTTGAATGCATATCTCAAGCCAGCAGTAGACAAAACCCAGGCCAAATTTACATGGGCAACTCCGGACTTGCAGGGTCTACAATGTTACTGCGCAGAGACGATAGGGTGGGATATGGCAGAGACAGATCGAGTTGTTCACCCCGTTCTAAAAGTACTCGAAAGTGGGTCAAAGCAAACTCGCATAGAATCGTACTTCATGAGATATGAAGATGGAATAAAGTTCGCCAGAGTTCGTTCGAAGAGGTTGAAAGCGGTATTGACTGATATTCATGGAGGAGATGATGCTAGTATTGACGTAGAGATTAAGGATGTACGTGAAGTGCAAAATCATGATATTACGAATGGCGAAAAATCAGCGCCTAAGAAGAAAAGACGCTTAAAGTAATACACTATGTTAAATTGTAGCTACAGTGAACTTGAACCACGTCGAATGAAGTAAAATAAAACGATGATAGAAGTAGTGGCTCATCATGGATAATCCCAATTGGTTAGTTTCTTGAACCTATTTCGACGTGCCTCACGCTCACTGCTCACTGCTCTTGCTTGTCCCTAGATTTTAGCGGTTCACTGTCAATGAATCCTGATAGATTTAACTTCACTCCAGATCAACCTCTAGAAGATCATCGCAGCACCAGCTGCCGCCATGGCAACGGCGGCAGCAGTGGTGGTCACAGAAGAAGCACTACTACTCGCTGTCGAGTTGCCCGTAGGAGCGGCAGGCGCAGAAAATCCAAGGATGCGTTCCACTTCATTATCGGACTCTGTTCCGGCAGCAACGGACACGGACGCGACGCACGCAATGGCAGCGATGATGAGTAGGGAGGTGTATCGAGGCATTTTGTTGTTAGTGGTGGGATATGAAGAGTTTGATTTAAGGTTGTATCGTAGTGGGCTGAAGGAGAGAGCTCAAGATAAAATAATGAGATGAAAGATTGCAAGTGAATACAACATCCTATTGGCATTGGAAACGCCAATGAGACCACGTCATCATGACGTCGTTTTCAACTCCGAGAGAAGATGTTGGAAGAAACTTTCTTCGACGACACGTGGGAAATACGTAGAAATACGAGTCTTACGTCATATTGACGCACCGTTGGCGAGTCAAACAATTGTAGCTCACTTTTTATGTCAAAAAGCGCTCTTGGAAGCACCTCTGCCTGCTGTACCTATGTGTAATCCAACTTTCCACTTCCTACCATAGTACACATTCCTAATATCATTTTAGGTATTGCACTATCTACCTACTCCTATGATGATTGCCTTTCTTATTGATCTCACCCAGTATGTTGGGTGATAGATTGGTGGCGCGAGTTCCTCATGATAATGAAGAGTAGAATGCATCCTTTGATTTTCTGCGCCTGCCACTCCCACGGGCAACTCGCTGGCGATTAATAGCGCGTCTTCTCTGACCACCACTGTTGCCGTTGCAATCATCCTTTAGAGGTTGATCTGGAATGAGTTAAAGCTATTGGGACAAATTGACTTGATGTATCTCACATGCATAGGATGAAGGCGAGGGCTGATCTAACAAAATAATTCAAAAATCTTAGCAGTAACATCTTCAGCCGCGGTTTCTGAGGAGGGAACGACCTCGCCATGATTTATTATTCGGACACCTCTTCACTACTTCCGTCTCTGCACGAGACTCAAAGCAACATCATCTCACGGATGCGAGATTTCAGCAGTCCATTTCCGACCGTCTCATCCCACGAAAAATACTTTTTGATCGTCTCCTCTCCATGAGCAAGAATTGGCGCATTCAGCATTTCCTCGTAATGAGCAGGATTTTGCTCGTAAAACTGAATCTGACCCAATGCTTGCTGTGGTGAATCCAAATCAAAGAAGATAAATGCTTTCGCATTGAATACATCAAAGACCAATCTACTTCCAAAGTAAATCGGAACTGATCCAGCTAAGAATGCATGCAAAACTTTTTCTGACACGTATCCGAAAGAATCATTTGAATTCTCCATCACAAGCGCATAGCGGTATTTTGAATAGAGTTCCAGATTGTCACGTTGACTGTCTGCTCCAGCATGACCTAAGATTGGCAGAATTGATGATGGTCGTTGATTATCGTCAAAAGGAACACATTGAGCAGGACTGCCCTCGATGGAAGGGGCTAGAAAGGATTCAAAATTTCCCTGGCATTTCCCAGCGGTATGAATGGGGGCAATTTCTGATAATGCTCTTGCCACACGTTCCCAGTACTCGACGTAGTGAGAGTTCTGGAAAACAAAAATTCACGAACGGTAATGTCGCAATGTGAGAGGATCAAGCAAAAAATAGTTTAGACGAGCCAACAAAAGTACACTCACTACGTAGAGCAAAAAATGCTCTCTGGTGTTCTTCGGTTTGTTCTTCGGTTCAAAAATCTTACTTAACTCAGTTTGTCCGCTCATGTGCAGAAACCACAATCGCATGGAACATAGAGGAACGCGGATGCTCCGATCAGTGTCCTCGTGTGGACCAATAACAAACGTCCTTTCACCCCTTGGTAGATAGTCGAACGTTTTTTCCCCATTCATGTTATCATGATGTGCCGGGTGCATGTCGTAGGATTCGGCCTGTGGCAAATAATCAACTAGTTGAGGATGTTTCGCAAGGGAAAGAGAAAAAATCTATCGACCAGCAACAACTTACATTGATGTGTAGCTGATAACCAGGGAAGAATTCCACATTCACAGCACAGTATTGATGGGAATGAAAGATAAGCAAATCCTCCTCAGTTGCTTCCTTCAGTGATTCATCCGTGAGTGCAACCGCGGAGATCTCGACGGCGCCCGCGTTTGTGTTGATCGTTCCCTCAAAGTCCGGGAAAAGAGACTTTGCTATGAACAGGCCAAACGAAGAATATTTAAAGTTCTGTCGAGTATTTAAGAATCCTTGCGCGCCACCACAATAGAAGAGCTTCTTTGTTCGTTGTCGATTACGATGTCCTCCATGAACACCATACTTGATATCTGTAGCTTGGAATGGATCCTTTTCTAAAGATGCAACAACTTCGGCCATGTCTTTCAAACGCTGAACAGCAGATTCGATTCTCCTATTGCTGAAAAAATCCGAGTTTGCTCCGAAGAAGTACTGGCAAACAAACAATTGTGAAAACAATAACTCATTATCAGACATAACTAACAACGGATGACTTACCTCAAACCTCACTCGAAACTTGTTAGTTAGGCTATGCACCACTTTTTCGACTTCTTCCTTCGTCTCAAATTGCAACTCCTCGTATTCAATGCATAACACGTTATCATACTGGCAGTACGATACATCAATTCTTGTTTCCGTACTTGTTCCGCGATTCGAAACCACAAAGAATATTTCACCAAATTCAGGTTTGTATTTCTTGTATATCTTCATGAGATCTAAACAATGGGTCTTTGTAACCACGGTCTGAGGATGTTAAGAGAAAGGACTATCAGCAATCCAATGAATTTAAGCATGAGAAAAAATAGTTCCATCCATTATCGATGTTCGCACCGTGTTGACTGATACTGTCCTATCATTTTGCCGTACATTCTCAAGTGATAAATCGTTGACCATAAAACTGTAGTTTTGATCAGGCTCAAACAAGCCCATAAGCCAGTTCGTAACCACAGTAGATGCAGTATGGGGGGGCGATGCTTGGAAGATATGGAATGATTTTCCATTAGCGCTCCATTGGGTCGATTTCTCTATAGTCTCATTATTTGCAGACGCTTTCGGAGATCGATCATACAATACAGCTGCTGCAATATCCATCGCCTTTACCCTCTGGACTGCATCCGCCCGCTTACTTTCATCTAACGATGCATGCCCGAAGAAGTACTGAAATCTCGATTGAAAGTTATTTGCCACATTATCAACCATTGCAATCAATTCTACTTGACTTGCATAGGTCAGTAAATCGCTATCGATACAAAGAACATTGTCGTACTGACATAACTCTTTGTCAATCTGTCCCTTTTCATCCGCGCCCTTTATTATTACAACAAAGAAGATTTCGTCGAAGTTTTGTCTTTCTCTCTGGTATATCTCGAGTAAGTTCACGTCATGAGTTATTGTTACTAATGACGACTTCTTATAGGCTGCGGTTGGATCAAAAAGGCCGACTAATATGTTGTTGAGCATAGTTGAGCCGGAGTGCGGTAACGATACTTGAAATATGTGGAACGTTTTCGATGCAGGCTTGAAACCGGGGGTATTCGCCTTAGAGGATTGGTGGATGATATTGTGATATGATGCATGAACTTGCTGCAGGTATCCCTCAAGGATGGTGCGCAAGCGAAGATGACGATCACCCCACTTTTGAATCAAGTCTCCGAGCATGATGGACATAGATTCGAGTAATTCTGGGGTGTATGGTCGTTCCGTGGGCCCTGAACGTTGGGAGTCATGGTGAGCAGGGTCAAGCCGCCGACGAGCGTCAGCATTGAGAGTCGACTTTGGTTGCTTTACCTGCTCCTTGTATTTAACAACAGCTCTCCAGACACAGGGGACGGACTCAGTGGGTATTGGATGAACGCCCCGACTTGCAGATAAGAAATCGTTCAGTCGAATAGCTTCAAGCGGCCCTTCATTATCGTCGGTAAGAGACTCGTAGGAGATGAAGATGCGATCATCGTTAATATTATCGAAGCGCTCCATCCAGTAATCGACAAATTTACCAAACTTCTTAATCTGAGGCATTGCCAAACGATCACGCCACTCAATCCAGTCACTTACTGGTGCTCGTTGACTGTGAATCGGTAGATTATTCTTTGTTTCGAAGCTACGGTAAAGTTAGCTGCGTGCGAGATTCAAACTTGTTGAGAAAGTAAACAAACTCACATGTGGTTGAAGAAGGATGGAATAGAGTGCATCGGATTACGAATGATGACTATCGCGCGGGTTATTTCGTTATCCCATGATACCTGGTCATAGTGTTCGATGCCACACGCCAATTAAATTAGTTGTCGAAAATGGGCATCACTTTTCACATGTATTGACTTACAAGCTTGCCCGCATCATGCGGATAGTGCGTTCTTGGAGAAAATTAAGATCAGTTAACTACAAAATAAAGCTGATACACATTGTTTGAAATGGAATACCTTACTTGACTGTGACAACTTGTTTTCCTCTACGATTATTATCCCAATCATCACCCGTCCACAGCCCTGTCAATGCTTCAATCTAAGCCCATCATTGTTCAAACATGCGTGAGACTTGCTTGATGATAGCAATCCAAAATTACAACCAACTTACCAAATTCCACGTCATTCGTGCACCACAACCTAGAGAGTACGACCGAACGGAGGTTGGAATTTGCTGATGAAAAACAATACGAGTCAACCAACCAACAAACCTGGATAGGACGCTGCGTACGAAGTTTGAACAGTCCCCTTCGCTGGCTGCGGCCACGTGATTTCACATCCGCCACCCGGAAGGGCAACAGACAATCGCCTTCGTCGTCGACCACGGAGGCGGTCATACGGCATAATTTTCCCGCCATCCTCTTCGGAGATGGCGTTATCCGACGATTCACTTTGATGACCACCATGAACTCCGAATTTCAAGTCCACCTTGTCCGCCGGTTCGTTGGCCATGGCAGCCGCTGCACGCGCGGTGGCATCCAACCTTTCAACAGCATCCAATTCATTCTCCAGTTGAAGCCAGGTGGAGTCTGAACCAAAATAATAGTTGAATCTCTTGCGAAGTTTCTCTGTAAGTACTTTTACCATGGCATGCAGTTCCTTCTCATTATTGTAGAGCAACTCTTCGTATTCGATACATAGGACATTTTTGTAGCTGCAAAGGTCATCGGTTAAATCCATGTGTAGATTGCCATCCCGGTAAGAAACAACGAAAAATACCTCTTCGACGGTTGCTGTAGGTTTGATGAAAAGACAAGCAAATGAAACGCGGGATGGTAAGAAACAAAAAAGATGAGAGAAGCACCGACGCAAGCACACAGACACACTCAAAGGAGACGGCTAACTCACGTCTGATGAGTTTGTACAGTGTTAACAAATCCAAATTGTGCGTCTTCGTCACAATATTTGCATCAATTGTGGTTTCCCTCCCCGACTGCTGGATGGGTTCCTGTGGCCAGTTGTTTTTCATGAATGCAACGTCCTTTTGGGGCTCGAACAGACCCATAAGCCAATTAGTAGCTATTATTGATGCAGTGTTTGGATGAGATGCTTGTATTATATGAAAGGGGAATTTGGAAGACGACGGCAGGGGTGGAGACTGCTGCTGCTGCTGCTGCTGTTGTTGTTGCTGCTGCTGTTGTTGTTGTTGCTGCTGCTGCTGCTGCTTTTCGCTTGGCTGTTTCGGATCTTGTCCTTGTTCCTGAGCAACGTTGTTATGTTGCTCGCTCAATGCTTCTTCCAGGGTACCAGTAGATGCCAAGTATTCTCTATTCACCATTCGGTGGTAAACCGACAGGATTGTCAGCACCCGTTGATGACGACTCCATCGGTTCAAAAGCTCCAGTAACATATGTGTCATCTCCGCTAGATTTTCTGGAGTAAATGGCCTATCTATTGAATTCCATTCCCCATCATCTAACTCTTGTTTCGTCGAAATTGAAGAGGAGAAGTGTGTCGAATACACCACCTCTTTCCAAACGCATGGCACGTCATTGGCACCTACCAAAGTACTCGTCGCATCCTTCACTGCTCTCTCAATTAATTCTTCCATACTAATTCTATCCTTGATAGTATCCGGTTGTGGTTGCTTCCCTCGTTCATTCTTCGTATCCTCTGCAATACCATCACTACCCTCCTCCTCCTCCTTCATTTCTTCCCCATCCGGAATACCGTACTGCGCCTTGGCCCACTCGACTGCACTCTCCCGCATACCCCTTTCCAAGAACATGGCCAATCGCATTGTTTCCATCGGCCCTGTCTCTTCGTTCACCAAACTCTCATACGAAAAGTACAGTCGATCATTCTCCCCACTCCCGGCGTGTCGTTCCATCCAGTAGGATACGAATCGACGATACAGCATCAGTTGAGAGGACAATTGTTTGTCACGCCAATCGATCCATGCCTCCCGCGCTGCTGCCTTTTGTTGCGACGACGACGACGATGATCCAGTGGGTAAATGATTTTTCAACTCGTACATTCGATCAAAGTAATTGGGGATGGCATGTAATGGATTGCGGAGTAAGACGATAGCTCGGGAAATATCCCTATCGAATGATGACTGTGAATAAAATAAGAATAGGATGATGATGAGAATGATGTGTGAGTGTATGGGTGTAAGTACTCCTTTGTTATGAATCGATTTTTTGTGTGCATTTCTCAATGTGCCATTCATGATTCATGATGATGATGATAATGATGAGGGGGGGGGGAACATCGCACTTACCAGCTGTCCAGAAGTGTGTGGAAATTGTGTCCTTATAGCAACCATTTTTTCGTCGTGGGGTTGTGATTCGCTGCCGCGAGTAGCAGCAGCATCATCAGTAGTATCGACATTGATGGCAGTATCACTAGTATCCACAGTAGTAGTAGTAGCAGCAGCAGCAGCATCTCCCACATGCCAACCCGTCAATTTTTCAACCAGATATTTTGTAATTAATTTATCCCCTGATCCAGGAAAGGATGCTGCATAAAATATTGGTGGAACTTCTGTTTCCCCTTTTATTGGTCTTGGCTGGAATGCAGTCTCCTTCTGTTGTTGTTGTTGTTGTTGTTGTAGAGGTGGTGTTGGTGGTGATTTCGTTGCACTACTAGTAACGTGGTCGGGACATTGATCCAATAATAAGCGTCTTCGTCTTTGGGTATTCATGCTANTTTCCCCTTTTATTGGTATTGGCTGGAATGCAGTCTCCTTCTGTTGTTGTTGTTGTTGTTGAGGTGGTGTTGGTGGTGATTTCGTTGCACTACTAGTAACGTGGTCGGGACATTGATCCAATAATAAGCGTCTTCGTCTTTGGGTATTCATGCTACTGCTAATATAATTATCGTATCTGTCTGCTATTTGCAGTGTAGTATTATCAATTGCATGATTGGGAAGATGGTGCACCATTGGTGTTCTTGTTGTTGTTGTTGGCGTCGTCCACAGCTCTGCTTCCATGGATCGACTGCCACTACCTTGATGAGGATGATGATTGTTCATGTAGGAGATGGCATGGATGGACGCAGGCGATGACGAAAGGGATAAGATGATGGTAAATAAAGCAATAACAATGGCGATGAAGGCAGCTACTACGACTACGACGATGTGGTGGCGGCCAAAACCATGACACTTGATGGCGAGGCCGCTAGATGCTGTCATCATTATAATATGACTGTTGTTGTTGTTGCAAAAGGTAGATATCTAGCAAGAAGAAGAAGATGATGGTAGATGGCTAGTACTAGAGATTATGATGGTCTTCGGTCTTGAAATGAAAGAGGAGAATGAAACTGGAACATGGCATGGGGAGAAGTTCCTTGCACAGTTCCCGCCAAACTTCTTTTCTTAAATCGTCCATCCGCCGTCCGTCGTCGTCTCCTTTTGTCCATCCAATCAACCACCATAAAATATCTAGTGGAGGCCGCCCGCCTCGCTCATCCCCTTCGTACTACGAACCCCTTGCCGCCGCCGCTAGCCGCTAGAGAATGATGATGCCTTCCATGACGGCATTATTATTTTCATCCTCGTGGCTCTTGGCACTGGCGCAAGTAGTAGCGTTTACCATCATCGTTGGCGCCGCTTCATCATCAGCATCGTCAACAGCGTCTGCCTCGCTGCCGCCGTCGTCCTCCTTTGGATTATTTGGAGTGCTGGCGGATCGACGGCATTCTCTTCATAATGTTGTCATCTCATCATCCACAATACAATCACTACCAAATAATTCAATAATACTACAACAAATCATCCTCGTTCAAAGAGGTGGGGGCGCCGTCATCGATGAACATGATGATGAAATTAATGAGGACGAGTACGATTATTCCCAAGAAGAAGAAGATGATGAGACAATTGCTATTTCAAAGACCAAAACATCATCATCGTCGTCGCTAGTATCCTCCGCCAAATCCAATGCACAAAAAAAGAAGACCGCGACACTCAAATCCAAGGTGAATGAGGCCATGAAGATTTCTTCCTTTTCCACCGAGAAAAAGAGGGGGGCGAAGAATCTATACCGGCGTCATGTCCCCTACATACTTCGAGCGTGCTTGAATCCATTCACATTCCTTGCCATGACCAAGGCCTACTTTGTTAGCTTGTGCGATATCAACTATTTAAAAGAGGTGAGTAGCAGTACAGAGTTGGACAGACTGAGACTATTGTTGTCTTGTGTTGCCGCGCTTTCATAATGATCATTGCTCCATGGAGAGATACCGAGAAAGAGAGACGACACACCCAGATCCATGTATATTTCCGCATTTCTCCATTAATGAGATTTTGCGTGCGTAGGATTTTACATTCTGGAACATGAAAGTCATGCATTGCCGTATCCACTGCGGTTCCTTCGTTGGTGTTTTGCATAATATCATCGCTGCCAAAGTTTTTTTGCGCAGCGAAGGAGGAAAAAGTCCCATCCACCACCCCCATCCACTACTTCTCGTGTGCGTGGTGGCGGTGGTGGGTGTGTGGAATGGGTAATTGTGATACCTGTCGTCCTTAAGGCTGGTTTCATTTCGGTCACGCTTTCTTTGCTGTAGTAGTATTACGCATGGATTGGATCGAAGGAACGTACGGAATACATGTACTTCTATCATTGAAATCATACGAGTCATAACGGCAATACATTTTTTTGTTTCTCGGCTTTGGATGAGAGAGAGAGAGAGACATCGTGTCGTGGGTTTTTGTGTTATTGTCACAAATACATGCATGCATTTCAAAATTCCCTTCATCCTCAACAACAACAACTCACTCCTTGTTCGTTTCATTTGCGTCGTACGTCTCGGAAAAAATATAATGCATAATGTAGGAACAAACCCAAACTCTTCGTTCGGCGCTTGCCGAAAAGGCGCGGAAACAACAGCCACCACCATCGTCGTCGTCGTCGTCTACCAACAACAAGCCAAAACGTAAAATGAAACCAGGACAGGCCAAAACTATATCCGATCTACCACGATTGAGTGCCTGAGGATAAGGGAGCGGGTTATGGCGAATTATTGGATACCTGCTGTTAAGAAAATAAAGGTGGATGTTTGGGCAGGATGATGCATGCACGTAACACACCCGACGATGATGATGTCATGATGATCAATTATATTGTGTTGGATCATGTAATGACGAAAATGACGTTCTTCGTTCCATTTTCATGGAAGGAGGGATTTATTTTTCTGAAGAAACACGTCATCAGATGAGTTGCGTCGCCTTCGCTATCCACCACTACTCCCCCCCTTCACTTTGCCCCAAATCTCTCCTTCTTACAATTGTATCTAATAATTATGCCCCCGCTCCCTAATTTGACTTGTTTTACTTTGTTAAAAAATACTAGTTAAGCCCGATATACTTTTAAGAATATAGTTTGGCAATGGAACAAATGTATTTTGGAAAGACACAAGAACACGCACACATTTATCTGGATCAACCACCGCATTAGAATAATTCCACAGTTCTACTCGCCAACATCATCGTACCCATCGTTGCTAATGATGAAACAATGGAAGTGAAGATCCTATATCCACCCGAGGCAATATCGCGAGCGCCATCTGGCGATGGCATGGCAACGGGGGCATCAGTTGCAGTCATAATTGTTGTGGAGGTTGGAAAGATGGTGGTGGCACTTGTGGTTGTGCGGAAGGTTGAATCCGTGGGGGTGGGAAACGATGCCGTGGTGGTGGTGGTGGTGGAGTCAAGTGGTACTACCGTCGTGCTGGGAGTAGTAATAGAGTCTGGTGAGGAGGAGGCGGTGGTGGTAGCGGCCTTTGTTGTTGATGCTGTTGCTGATGTTGTTATTGTTGTCGATAACGAGGTTTCGTTGATGAGCGTGGTGGACACGCCACTACATTCGTCCAAAGCTTTCACACACGGAAGTCGACATGATGCGCATTCCTCCGATTCTTCATCGAGATCACTTTTTGAGAAACATAAAATGATGGGGATGATGAGTTCCACTTCTGAAAAAATATACATGGATTTATCCCCGACAATGACCAACCACGTACCATAGACTCTGGCAATTATTCTCCAGAATGCAATTTGCCACATTTCCAAAACATGTGGAACATTCTTGTGAAAATCCCAATTCCACAAAACAATTTTGTGTGCATTCTCCTTGATAATAACAACCCCCATTCCACTGCGTCGTGCAATATTGTATACTACTGTCATCTTGGGATATATTGTTGGCAGTCCACGCAGCAGTGTCTGCAGAATTATCGCATTGATCAAAAGTGGAGAATGTAATTGTTTCCAATAGGGTTGAAAATGTGATTGTAACATTATCTCCTCCTCCTCCTTCTGTTGACGATGGCGTGGATGGTGGTAACATTTCAAAATTATCGTCGCTACCACCGCCAGAACTACCAGCGGGATTTCCAAACGCATCGTCGCCAGTATTGCTAGTGAGCGAACAAACTTCTGGAACATCCATAGTATCTAGACACAGCGCCGCCCCTTGCTCCACGGCGCCGCATTGAACGCAATATGGAGTATTTACGCTACCGTCGCCATCATCGGTGGTGGGACAGTTTTCCGTGGATGTCGTGACCAATATAATCTCGCCATTGGGCCCACAGACCTTGTCTTTGTTATCGAACGAAGTTTCGTTGACGCAGACCAAGCCGAAGAGTCCAATGGTTTGACCTTCCACGAACATCATGTCGCCCTCGACGACACAGTCGGCGATGACGGATCGGCGCTCGAGGAGAAGGGGTAGCAGGGTGGCGGTGATGCCGAAGAGGGAGCGCGGTGACAACGATTTCCTCATCATCATGGTGGTGGATTATTATTATTTGGGAAGACTGTTCGAATACTATCACTTTTTTCATTTTCCTGTTCGAGTACCACGA
>JALLBB010000420.1:0-20240 GCA_036939735.1 Discostella stelligera | reverse complement strand
TCCCACTTTGTAAAAAAAGAATGCTCTTAGGGTATTGGTGATCAAGTTTAGGTTGCGTAATCCTCCGGGAAGATTGTGATCCACTTTCGGGAGTGGTGTTAGGAGAGATAGTTAGCTACAAATATTAAGTTAACCTCTACCAAGGTAGCATTGGGCAAATATGAAGATGGGTGGCTTATATTTAATTATAGTGATTATGAACTTTAGTAACCTCACAACGATGGAGGATAAAAATAGTTTGACACCTAGTTCCCGTGTACATCTTCTTCATTTTAACCTGCCCATTCCAATCGTTCCGAGCTTGGAAAGAAGACCACAATCTTGAATCGTTGGCACTTTATTCAGAATATTGGCAGTCCCCATCACCACTACCAATTCAGTCTATGTAACAAGCTTGCACAATTTGCACATGAACTGTTTCGATGTGAGGCAGAGGAGGAGCTCTGGTTGTTGGAGATGAAGACCTCCTTGCTTGTTGACAGGTCCTGATGGTCGTACCTGACTCTGAGCAGAGTATCACTCCACAGTTGACTTCACCTGCTCTGATGATTGTCAAATATACTCATGGTGCTACACTCTGACACAGTTCAGCCTACTAATGTATTATCCAGTAGTCGCTGGAATGGGAAGGGATATTTGGCTGGCTAATAAACACTTTGGAATAACTCGACTCGAACTAATGTTGACGACTGGAGCAATTATGATGATTTATATAGCATATTTGTCTTCCTTTTTGAGGGTGACGAGACACCGAGGGACCAAATCCAAGGAGGACTGTTGCTGCTGTATTTTTATACAGGTGCTTACAGCCATGTACTGTCCCTTAGCTGCTGCAATTGGGCTGGGAGTGGGAGTGCTAATTAACAATATTGGATATTGGGGTGGACTCGCATTTGTGTTGGCTGGAATGATGATTTGGATCATATGCTTTGTGCTTTGTTTGTTTGTTTCATATGATGGGTTCGAAGGAAACATCTGGAGGTTCATCTAATTCTGTTGGCAGGTGGAAATGGACAGGGAGGAATGGGAGTGGGTACTAGTGGATGGGTCGGGAGGAAGGGAGGAGACGGTGTTGGTGGTGGCGGCGGTGGTGAAATGACATTGGTGTTTGCAGTGTGTAAGGAGTTGATTATCTCCGTCTCACCCTAGAGAGAGTCAAATAGAGAGACTATTATTTGCAGTACTTAACGACGCCCTCTGCCCTTCTTCGCTGTACTCTGGCTGAGATAATCAAGCATACTCCCTCCGCCACGCTTTCCACCGCTCACACCGACGTCATTGAATAAGCGGTCAGCCAGCTCCTGTTCTCGTTCGAGGTCTTCATGCTGTTTCTGCAGTTGACGCTGACGTTCAGACTCTTTGGGTAATACGTCTACAAGGCGAATTCTGGGAAGACGACTACTATTATTTCCTTCACTGGTTCTGCCAAGGGGGTTGAATGACGTATACCCAAGCAAAACACTGTTTTTGCGAACTTTTAAGGAATGGCGGAGTGAGTACAAATGCAGGTAATGCAGAGATAAAATCAGGAATGCAAACTTTGCCGTCTTACATCGCTTGAATCCTTGCTGTTTCTGAGCGACGCGTGTTTGTCCAGTAGTTGTCTGGGTGAACTGACGTACGATTAATCCGGAAACCTTTTCTGTCTCCGCGGCAGAGTTAGGAATTTCTGCGTCTACTATAAAATCTGCATCCCTATTCTTGCGATATGCCTTTCGCCGCCTTGGGGCGGCCACAAGCCAACCGTCCTTGGTTGAGGGTAGAGGAATTCGTTCAGTGGGAATACCTGGTTCGTCGTCGGAGCTCTCGTCCACAACTTTCCTCGTATATTGAGCAGCTACTTTCGATGCCTTGTCTACATCCGCTGGTTTAGTACCTGCGGCGTGATCAACCTCGTTCATTGTATCGTCATCCAAATCATTCCGGCGGCGGCGCTTCTGACGGTTGGAGAAATGTTGTTCATTGTCGACAGTTTCAGTGCGTGCGTCAAACATTTCCGTTTCCTCGTGCCGCCGATTTCGTTTCGCATTCTCTGAAACTGCTTTCTCAGTTACATGCTCGGCTTCCAAACAACTATCATCGTGATTTCCTTCACTGGCAAATCGAATCACGTCGTCCTCTGTAGGCTTCTCAACCGAAATGGTAGAAGCCACCTGATCTCCAATAATCTTTGGAATTGATTCCATATTCGTGTCCTTCAACAACTCACCCTCACCGTTGTTGTTTGTAATAGCCTTGGCTATATTCTTAGCATGGGTATATCGCACGTGCTCACATTGTTTCAACCAGTTCGAGAACTGCTTACATGCCTTGGACGAGCTGTTCACTACCACTAAAACCTGATTGTCGGCATTAGCCTTGTTCAGTTGTTCACTCCACCACGATTCAAACTCAGCTTGGGAGGAAGATGGGGCATTTTCGTGAATGAGTAGAATGTCGGCCCCCGCCGATCGTGCTAGTGGAGCGGTGTCGTCGTTGACCATGACGGCGAAGCGATACCCTCGCAGTGCAGTGCTGGGTTCGGATGTGCGCGTTAGCTTACTCGTGTCCCAAGGACCTGGCGAACTACAAGAGAGCATAGGATGATGAGAATTATTACGCACAGCAGCAGTAGAATACTGTCAGTCGGCGAGAAAGTGAAAAAGGTTCCTTACCAAAAATCATCCTCACTTGGCAAATCGACTTGTGCATCCCTTCGTTTCAACAACGCCTCAATGTATCCCATGGTCACGATTGGTCGACGACATGCCCATGCCATGATACACTTTTTATTCACGGGCAGGGCAAAATAAAATACGTTCATTTGCACCTGGGATGAGGGACAACATCCACATTTCATGATGATGACCTAATAATCATGTCATCTTACCTTTGCACCAGCAATCTTTTCTTTTGCAATCAAGTGAGTGGAGCGCTTCACATCCCACTGATGTAAATGCGACGCGCCAATGTAGTGCAATGAAGCTAGGATGGCGTCCGTTGTGGATTCCTCGTGCAATTTCATACGGGAGAAGGTAAATCGTAATGGAACCAAGGAGAGTCGAATGCCAGACCCTTGTGGACCAAAGAGAATCGTAACATGATGTAATGATGAGGCCGATGTTGTGTCGGAGTAGTGGGAGAGTTGCAGCAGTGGCATGGACTGTTTCTCTTTCAATTTACAAAATTTCGGTATTGCTGGCGAGGGATCATCGTCCTTCGGGGGGTGAAGGAGACGAACTGCCCGAAGTTGTTTCTCGGATAATTGAACATAATCCATGACTTTTGCATCCACGCCCTCATCGTCCGTTTCCTCATCTGCCGTCTCCTCACCATCCTCCTCTCGACTGCTGCCATTCTTAATTTCATTATTGCCGCCACCCGGAGCAAATTTCCGAAGCAGCAATTCATCCACCGACACATACGTTCCAAACTTGGATCCCATGTCTTTAATCACGCATATTGTACCCGACGGAGATGTTTCGCATGCGCGCATTTCCTCGGGTGTCGTGGGTGCGCCAAACTCCATCATGAGCCGCCCGTCGAGCAATGCCGACCTACTCCTGCTGCCACTCGTCGTCGCCCCATCATCATGCATGGGCGTCCGATTGGATAGCAATTCAATCAAGGCATGCCTTCGACTAACACACTTATCGTCAATGGTAACCATGCAGTTCTTGCGACCGACGGAAGCGATCTCTCCGGAATCAGCATTGCTGATTGCTGTAGCCGTAGTAGTACTATTGGCGCCGCCGGGGGTGGGAGGCAGCATGGCCGTGGCGAGACAAGCGTGGAGCGGTCGATCGGGGGAAGGGCGTGGATCAGAGGCGTTTGTGCCGCCAATGACCTTTTCGATTCGCAGCATCATGATTCAGCTGTGATAGATGATGATGATTAGATTGAGAATAAAAGTGGCAGAACAAGTAGTACTACCTCTAGAGTCAGAAGTGGCAAGTGGCATGCCCATGGAGAGGTACGGACAGACGGGCTGAGGAAATTGGAGAACAACACAAACACAACAAACAATAAAATGATAATGATGAACTTCGCCGTCGTCGAGACCCTCATCGACCTTTGATATCTAGCTCAAATCTAGTAGATGTCTCGTGGCGTCCACTTTCTCATCTCCGTAATCATCGACATCTTTCGATGAACGATTCCGCACAAACGAAGCCGATGTCGCCCGACGACGACGACGGCGACGGCGAGTGCACAGTAACAAAACTTGAAAATGAAACGCATCAACACGTCGTAATATGCATCGATGGCGATGATGTTGTCGATGACGACGAGACATGCAAGTCCGATGATGTCGTTGCCCATCAACAGCATCCAAAAATAATGAAACGTCGACAAAAAATACGTGGTGATAGTGGTGGCAACAACGAACGAAAAAATCATTTCTGTGGCACCACGAGGGTAAATATAAATGCAATCGAGGAACAGATATCCAATTTCAAGAATTCGTCGCACTCCCTTAGAATATCAGCGTCGTCCGTTGCCGCTCTCTGCGGTCTTCACCCGTTTCAGAATTTACCTCAATTATTATTCGACTTGGTATACCAATCCTATCTGGGTCAATTGCTATTACAGAAAGATGCACAGGCATTAGGACTGATATTGGTCGATGCCAAAACTCACGAGCAAGAGACGATGATATCACTCGCATCCTCGGTCTCGAACCAAACTGAAAAATTAATCCAACAGGTAATCGAAGTATCCGAAGGGAAGCGCAAATTATGTTCGGTCGAGGAAGTACAATCGATTCAGCAACAGATTAAGACGCAAGCCTTGGAGGCGCAACAGAGTGGTAAATTAACTCAACAACAGGTCGATAGTTTACTAGAATCCTCACGGGGTCATGTGAGTACTGGGTTCGGCACCTGTCATGAAGAGGAGGCATTGGATGTGTATGAGAAGCGCCTTGGGGAACGTGTTAGAGAGCGAAATGAGACTTTGATGGAATGGAATTTCGAACGAAGGCTTGTAGACGGTGGCGATTTGGAGATTGGGGTTACGGCAGTTCCATTGGGGAGAGCACGACGACGACGACGACGACGACGACTAGATTGGGCGAATTGTACCGCAAGAGGGGAAGGAAAAGAAAACGGTAATAATGGTATTTCTGGAGATAGTGTGGACTTGCATGACCATAACAGTTCCAGAAATGAGCTCATCAATGGTATTGATGGGAGAGATGTGGAGGATACTGAAGTCCCTTATGAAATTACAAAACCTTTCTTTCAAATTGTTGGTGCAATCGACGGTATCAGGGATGAGCTATACGTGGACTCATCTGATGCTGACTCGAGCAAGAGACACGTCAACAATAGCGAGATTTCGTATCCGGACAATGAGGAAGATCAGTGGAGCATCCGCCCCATTATTGTGGAGTGCAAACATCGAATGAAAAACGCAATTATACCTCCGCCAATTTATGATCAGATCCAAACTTCCCTCTATTGCCACATGTACAATGTCGAAGATGCGGATTTGATACAAGTCGTCAGAAGAAAGAGCAAACCAGAAAAGACGAAAGATAGCGCGCGGGAGAACCGTTCCATTGAATGCGATGGTGCTATCGAAATAACAGTATCTAGAGTATCCCTGAATGATCCTATCTATCAACATCGCCACCATTGGGAGGTAACCCTTCTACCTCGCCTGGCTTCATTTGTTGACGCAGTGTATAGCATACGAAAGGATGATGGTAAGAGATATCGGTTACTCATGGCATTAATACGATCCCAACAGTTTGGCGTAAGCAACGCTGACGGAGAAGAAGAAGCATGGAACGTGTTATGGAATGAGTGTCAATGGATGAGAGATTGTGATACGGCATTTGAACAAAAGAGAAGGTGGATACAAAACAAAAAAATGCATGATGCATGATTCATTTCAAAATCATTAAAAGTGAAAAGGTTACGCAATACTCATCATTTCATCCATATCAGTTTCCTCTAATTCCCAGCTGGCACGAAGACATATGACAGAATGAATTAATCTTACACGTGGCAGTTCTGTCCAATTTCAAAAGGACTCGACTCAAATTGGTCACCCCGAATTGCCCCGAATGCAGCAACCGCTTCTCTGCAACAGGCAGCAACCAAGAACACCAACAACCTTCTTCTTGTTGAACGATGAATTGACCGACGCGACAAAAAGGAAGGCCGTACTATCTTTTTGTCGTTGCCTTGCCACCTTGTGCCAGCTCTCTAGAGAGTCACCTCGCAAACCCACTCTTCGCCGATAATGATGACGGCATGAAAATTGCATGTTTGAATTGACCAATGGAAAGCAACACTGTTCGTAGATCTTCGGCACCACATCGTCGCCCCTCGTCTCTATGCACCGGAATCGTTCTCCTCGCGACGTTATCGTCATTCATCATCTACGTAGCTTACATGCAGCTTTTCGTAGCACAATCGCTTGCCCGTTGCGCATCAACTGAAAATGGCAGTGTCTTGCAGAAAACACTAGACAACTATGCAACCAGCATATCATCTGACATGTCATCAACATCGTCATCAAAGTGCCAAGACGAATACGACCGTATCACAGCGATGCAACTTCCTGGATTAACCACTCAAGATCTCCGTCGATCGCAAGCGTGGATTGGCAATCAATATCGGCTCACTCAAACAATGAATGCCTTATTATCTCGTCAACGACCGGTGGTTGCCGTTGTCGCCGGAGGGAGCATCTCGCTGGGACATGGGGTGGCTCCAGAGAGTTTGCGCTATGCTGAGCGTTTCGAGTCGTGGATGAATGACATGTACCCAATACAAAAGGGTAACTCGGACGATAGCAAGAATAGACATAGAGTCATCAACGTTGCTGCTCATGGAGCAGACATGTGCGCCATGGCCAAACGACTCAATGTTCTCTACTCAGATCTGTCAACGCAACTGCCTCCTTCATCAGCTGGTGCACCCGACATTATAATATTGGAGTTTGCAGTAAACGACTATCAGGGTCAGGATCATCTAATTACAGTCGATTCGAAGACTTCGGTCTTCTTCGATGGATTTCGTGAATTAGTCTTATGTGCTGAGGTAGTGATTTACTCATTGCTCAATAAATACCCCAATACGGCAATACTATTCTTGGAGATGCAGACAGCAATCGCCACAAGGAAGACTGGTGCATTGCTTCACATGGGTGTCGCCCAAGCATATCAAATTCCCGTCGTGTCGTACGCGGAAGCGTTGTTTCCATCGTTTTGGGACCTCGTCCATCTATTGCATGAGATGGATCCTGATTCGTATACTTTTCAAAAGGATCAATGGCTGGTAAATGGTGGAGTCGACTTGGATACAAATAAATCCAATGTATCGTCTGCGGTACTCCCATTTCCTCACGGGTGCTCTCCATGTAGAACGGAACAAATCACTGATCAATTTCGAGCTGGTGGTTGCAAATCAATCTGCACATTTTTGGATAGAAGCCAAATCATACACGACAGAAAATTAAAATGTGATCCGAAGAAGGGTCAACATCCCTCTGGTGGACAAGAGTGTTTTGTACCCTTCTTTGCTCATGATGCCATCCACCCATCGGCAATCGGTCACGCAATTGCAAAAGATTTGATTGTGCATACCTTGGCTTCAGCGCAACTGCACGCTTGTCAGGGTAATATAGTCAAGCATGCAGTGCTGCCTCTGACTACATTTGTTGCTGATGATTTTGACCAGCTTCGCGTTCGAGGTGACTTTTTAGTCGTCCATGATGTTACGCGAATCTTCTCCCGTTGGGACAAGCTGCTGCCGATCCCGAGCAGAGTGACAGGGTTTGAACTCTATGCAGATGATGAACTGAATCAGCGACCGGGTTGGATCGCAACAGAACCATCAGGAAACAGCAGCATAACCTTTCTTATCGATCTACCTCCGGGAGATTGTTATGTTGTGTACCTTGCAATTCTTCGATCGTACAAGGGCATGGGTACATTCAGAGTGGAAGTGAGAGACTATGGGGACGATAACGAAAAGAAATGGCCGCCGAAGGAAGTAACAGACCATGACGTGGATGGTTTGTGGAATGCACCGATATCTGTTTGGAGCGATGTTCAGATTACGAAGGACCATGTTCCAGGCTGCACTGGATACTGCGAAGTAACTATAACAACAAATCCTTCACTGGAAGAGAGGGATGGAAACAAAGTCAAACTATTAACACTGTCAGCACGCAGGTGTTCAGATAAAGAAGGGAAAACAACTAAAAACTCACCGTTGACACACAATAACTCGTCGATTCGTCCTAATTTTCGAATTAATTCCTAACGTTCCATTTAATTGGCGTTTTTATGTCATCGCTTTCATAATATTACTTCAAAACCCTTTGTCAACGATAAATGTGATAAGTAATAAGTTCACCTATTGATCAATGCTTTCAATACACTCATAATGATACATTGTATACATTCACATTGGATAATAATTATTTATAAATAGTCGTTATGAGAGTACTACTACAATTAGTTATCACTGTACCACTCATACAGTGGTGATTTGGACAAACAACTTTATTAGTTAGCAACAGGATAAGCTAATAACTATTTCATAATTAGTTATATCAGCTATCATTGCCTAGGACCAACTGGTTGCAGACATCTTAGTGACACAGAGACATTTGCAGTAATACAGAAGAGCATTATATAACCATTCTAACACACTCCCCACTCTCACTGTTTATCATACATAATCATTCCTAAACACACATCATTGTACCATCTACAATGGAATTTTCATTTTAATAGGCACTACCCTACAGATCTTGTAACTATGATCTGTTGACTATGACTGCCATTTCTTTCTAGCCTCAGTTCTCATCTGCAGTATCCATAGTACTAGGATTACATGTAGATAGTAGGGCAGCCATGTGTAACTATGGTCCCTTGCATGCTACTTCGAGATGTAAGCTAAAGCTTCTACCTGTAGTAGTTGCAGTCAACTCAATTAGTAGTATATCTATTGCTACTGACCAGGCCATATGGCATACATATTAAGTTTTAGGTACTAAACTGATCAAATTAGACTAAGGCTCAAGTATTGATCAGCGAAACTAAAATTATATTCAGTGATAATGATTTTTTAGCAACTTTGATGGATTATATTACGACTTGAATATTTTTTATCATTTAAGACAGAGTTCTGGTTTGGCGTAAATACCTAACTGTTGCAACTGGTTCACGTACATAGTTGTACCAGCATGGTAATATCAATGATTTGCAGCATACTTCTTTCCTTTTGATGTGGATGGTTAGTTATCCTCCTTTGATCCTCCTTGAAATCATTTGTCCATCAACCTGCCACAGGCTTTCAACAATCTCCAGGTAGAGCTGGTGTACAAGATCTGAGATCTGTTCTCAAGGCTGGTATTCTGTGGCCCATTTGGCACTGATGTTACTGCTGGTATGCTTCCAAATACTGCTATATGATGTACACATTCTGGGATGCTTCAACTGTGAACACTAGCCAGCTAATGCCATTGTTGGAGTGCAATGTGCTGGTGGCCCAATCAAGTATGAGGCTATAGTCTACTGCAGTTATGTTCACATGGTCTGTGTCTATGAATCTTAAGACCATGCCCACAGGTAGCTGAAAATCATCTGAGTTCTGAGTTTCTGACTTTTGAAACTCAAAACTCAGATCAATATTTCGCCCAAGTGCTGTTTTGCCTCCGCAGGCAAAAAGCTGCAATATTAGTTTGGACTTATAATCAACATGTGTGGGAATTTTTATTAGCTGCCTTTGCAGTCAAATTGAGCTAGTGGTTGTCTCCAATAGCATTGACCATGGTGGCCACTTCCATGGTCCCCTGAGTATGAGTCATCTGGGGGATTTTGGCGTAAAGAAAAATGCATTCTCACCAGATATTACGGCATAGAGGAATTCCTCATTTTTGTACCAGAAAAATCTAATGAATTTCACCATGTTAATTATCATTTTAACAGATCCCGCATTTCATCACAAAAAGCTGTGACCAAATTGAATGTAAGCATCATTACTATCTACATCAAAGAGCTGCGCAAATTTGGTCTCAGAATTCCTTAAAATGGTTGAGTTACAGCATCATATTCAGAGCACTTTGCATTGACAATGACAACAATGATGCAATTGTGATTGCTCTCTTGATCACCTTGTGACTATAATGATCACAAATGCTATTTTAATTATTATCTTGGTGTATGAATATGTAGTAATGATGCAATATCAATCTCTCTTTCTTCAATTGCAATCACTCTCTTCAGCACCTTGCAATTTATATGATGACAATGATTGCAATTGCAATAAAAGCAAAATGATGTACTAACTTTGAATGTATTGTTTGACTTTAATATTGAGTTATTATGTTTAGATTATCCTATTATTTGATACACGCATGTAATGATAATTTCAAATAATAATAATGTTGATAATACTACTTAGTTGGTGATTATCATTTCTTTATTTTTCGTCATGGTGTAAGAGCAAAGAGAACGTTAAGGGTGTTGTTGTTTTGTGTTTTGCATGCAATGAGCAATTATTTCTTGACATAAAGCAGGGAGAGCAAAGATAGAAAGAAAATAAGATGCATAAAATGAGCAATGTAAGGTTACCATGTAAAAAATATGTTACCAATATATATATAGGGGGCCTAGGACCTATTTCCCCTCACCATGAACCATACAATATTAAATATGATACCTTGTGAATAGAAATGCAGTCATCATCTTCAACATCACTGTCAACCCCTTTATCTTTTTGATACATCACCAAACTATCCTCTCTTGGGTGTGGGATTTACCCATGACACCCAAATAATATTTACAGGGCCTTAATTTCATTACCAAAAAGGTTGGACCCAGTAAGAGATTCCTGGTTTTACATGTAAATTGCAGTAAATGCCAACCTCGGCTGTAGTTTGTGCTGCCCTCAACAACAACCCAATGTCTGTTCTACCAGGTCATTGTTACTCCCTCTGCATGGTCATATATTATTTCCTCACTCAGGTGCACCTGTCTATCACCCAAAAATTTGACAAAGGTTGGTATTTTTTACCTGTTTTCCCTGTTAAGAAACGTAATTGATATATTTATCGTTTGTTGTTCAACCCTGCTAGTTATTCCCCATCTTTGCCTTGAAACGTGCAAGCTTCTCTTCCCTTTCTTTTGCAGCTGCCTCCATTCGCTCATTACGTATCTGCTCCTCTTTTGCTGCCTGATCCTGGATCTTAGTCAAAATTCTATCCTTGTAATCATCAAATCCCTCAGACCATTTCTTCGCATCTTGCTCCTCTACCACCCAAAGCTCACAGTTGCACTCATCAATGAGGCGCTGGTCGTGAGTCACACACACAATCCCTCCATTGAATTCATTGACTGCAGTGATGAGAGCATCAATCGTCTCAATATCCAAATTATTGGTTGGCTCGTCAAGCAAAAGAATGTGGGGCTTTTGCAGACTCAAATCAACAAATACAACTCGAGCCTTTTGTCCTCCACTCAGGTCACGCATAGTCACTTCATGAGCATGCCCCTCAAGTCCATATTTACCCAACCGATTGCGAATTGACTGATAATCCTCGTCCTGGTATCGATCGCGCAAGTGTTCGACAGGAGTTTTGCCCATTGGCAGTCGATCAACAAAATGCTGGTTATATATTCCCATTCGCAAGCGAGGATTGCGCTTTACCTCCCCCTTTGTAGGTTCGATTTCCCCCGTAAGAAGCTTAAGGAGTGTTGACTTTCCACTGCCATTTGCACCAACAACGCAAATGCGACTATCCATATCAATACCAAAGTCAAGGCAATTGAAAATGACAGGATGCTTGTCTGAATATCGGAAGAAAACATTATTCACTTCCATAACCGGACGCGCCAATTCTGCAACATCAGAGAAACGGATTTCCACCTTGTATTCCTTAACTCGTTTGATAAGTTCCTGGGCTTTTGCAGTCTCCTGCCCTGATGCCACAGCCTCGTTCTGTTTCTTGGTCGCTCGTGCACCAGGTTCGCGTTTGCTCTTCTTTACAGTTTCAGTTGCTTTTGCCTTCGACTGGCCCTGTCGCTTTAATTCACGTAAACGCTTCTCCTGCTTCTCATAATCCTTAATTTGTTGCTTTATCTTTGCCTTCTCAGCCTTTTTGAACGAGTCGTAATTGCCCTTGTATGATGCAAGCTTCAAATCCTCAATGTGTAGCATTTCGTCGCAGACGCTGTTGAGGAAGTCTTGGTCGTGTGATACAATTAGTAGTGTTTTCTTCCAAGTAAGGAGATAGTTGTCAAGCCAAATGACGGCATCCAAATCGAGGTGATTCGTAGGCTCATCGAGCATAAGCAGAGTTGGTTCAATGAATAATGCACGTGCGAGTGAAATACGCATCCTCCAACCACCTGAGAACATTTTGGTGGGCTGAAGGAATAATAATATGTTGAATGTTGCTCGCCACTTAAGTCAAGAGATTGAAGGCAAAATAAATTAACTTCCTTACCTTTGTCTGCATCTCCATATCAAATCCAAGACCAAAGAGAATACGTCGTGCCTTCGCCTCTGCCGATGATGCACCAATCGTATTCAACTCATCTAGCACTTCTTGCAATCTTTCGAACTTCTTTGCATCTTCGTCACCACGATCTATCGCAGATGTGAGTGCCTTTTCCTCCTCCAAGAGTGCCCAACGGACCTTATCGGCCTTCAACACGGCATCTACCGCCGGAGTGTCATCGGCCCCCACCTCTTGTTCAACATACAAGAAGTCCACGCGTGGTGGCAAGATCAAATCTCTGGAGGCAATCATCTTCAATAACGTACTCTTTCCTCGTCCGTTGGGGCCCACAAGTCCGTAACGCCGCCCGTGGGAAATGTTGAACTGAGCATCCTTGAAGAGGATTTTCCCAGCAGCGCTGATGGTAAATGATGGGATATTAATATCAAGACTATTTTGCCACTGAGGGTCGTTTTCATTCACGGCAGTTTGGGAACATGCGAATTGCGCCCCTTCCATGGAGGCTTTTGCAGCCTGTTTTTCGTACTCGGCGGCACGTTCCTCTGCCTCTCGAGCTTTCAATATTTTCTTCCGCTCCTTATTGCTTAGCTTTTTCCCATTCTTGTCATAGATGAGCTTGATGGAATTAATATTAAGTTGACTAATGAGCATGTGGATCTCGCTAGAAAAGAGAGCAAAAACCCAAAGTACTCACACTTGTATCTGGCTCATCATCTTTGCTATTCTCCGCATCCTTCATAGCATGGCTGGCATCTGTCCATGCATGATCATCTGGAGCACCATAAAAGATTTCGCCCTCCTCTTCTGCATCTACCTTGTTGTCCTGCTTACCTTTTTTTACGTCATTGTCGTCTTCTTTATCATCTTCATCATCATATTGCAGCACGGTCGATATCTTTACCTCTTTTTCTGCCTTTCGCGCCTTCTTTTCAGCCTTTTCCTTCTTTCTTTTCGCCTTTTCATTTTCCTCGTTGTTCTCAATCTTCTCATCATCGCCATCCTCGTTGGGAGCAGTGGCATTTTTCTTCTCCTCGTCCATCTTTGCCTTGGCAGCCTCTAGTTTTAGTTCGAGCTTGGACTTCTTCTTCTTTTCTTTCTTTTTATCATCCTTCTTTATCTTTTTCTTTGTTTCATTGTCACTTCCATTTCCATCAACATTGTCAATATCTAATTTTACAATGTCCTCGACAACATCTTCCACTTCATTGTGGATTTCGAGAGCCGGTGGGGACGAAGGTGATTCTTCTTCCTCTTCACTGTGTGAGAAATTCGTGCTTTGCTTCTTATTCCCCTTTTTCGCCTTACCCCGTCCTTTTTTGACAGGTTGAGGGATCTCTTCTTCCAACTCTTCGTCATTCTCCTCGCCGTCAGATTCATAAGCGGCCTCAACTTCAGAAGAAATTTTCCCTAGCTTCTCATTCCCTTGCTTCACCTTGCCCCGACCATTCTTGACAGGTTGTGGGATCTCTTCTTCTAAGTCTTCGTCATCTTCCTCGCCGTCAGATTCATTAACGGCCTCGGCCATAGCTCGTGCCGCTGCCTCTCTCTCCTTCTGCTGTTTCAATTGCTTCTTTGTCAATTTCTTCGCCGGAGCCTTTTCCTCTTCATCGCTATCACTGCCATAATTATTTGCCTTTGGATGGGGAATTAGGTGGGCGAGGGCATCGTCGTCATCGTCATCGCTCTCTTTCGCATTGTTTCGCTTTTGGTTCCCCTTGTGTGCCTTTTGCGCTCGCCGTTCTTTCCTGCTGGGACCTGCTGCTGCTACTGCTTGGGTCTCTGCGGCAGGCACTGGCGGGGGAGGGCCGCCGTCAGAGTCATCCGAGTCGTCTCCACGGCGCTTTCCCTTCTTGCCTTTTCCTTTGACCATGGTGTATCGTCGATTGGCTGGTAGGCGCTAGCTGGTGCTGGTGCTATCTACCTGGTGGAGGTGGCTGAGCAGGAGTGTTTCGTGAGTACTAGGTAAGGTAGTAGTAGTGCGTGACGTCGAGAGGACACAACTGCCACGTGTACGCATTCCCTTTGTGGTCTGTCCATCGGTGATACGTTGAGCGAGAAGATCAAAACGGGGCGGTCAATAATTGCTCTGCTCCTGCCAATGCAATTGCCTCGAAAAGCTTATTGCCTATAGATCAGCTCCTCTTCTATAGGCAATAAGCTTTTCGAGGCAATTGCATCGGCGTGAGCAGAGCAATTGACTGCCCCGTTTCGATCTTTTTTGAAATCAGCGCCGGAAAACCACTCAAACGTACGGTAGCATCTTGTGGGGGGCTCCTCTCATTGAACACGCTCGTTCCGGTCCGCCGCTCCCCTCGACTACGCGAGAAACGGCCACCCTGCTGCGACTTCCACATCCGCTGGATAACGTATAGAGGGCGACACTTCGCAGCTCCGCAGTACAACTACGAACGCTGCCACCGACGTTAACTCTTGCTACGAACTACCCTCGTCACCCCCCTTCACGGCTGAGCCGCTCGGACCGCCCGTGTGTGTCCGCGATACAGCACCCCCCGGGCACCGTCACCGCAACGGTACGTAGAGCCACTCCGTCACCGCAAAGGTACGTCGAGCCAATCCTATTATCGCAAGGATAATACAAGCCACTACTATTATCGCAAGGATAATTTTTCTTACAACAATTGATCATATCCCTCCTTGACCCGGTCAACTCACGCCTCCTCGTCCCGATTTCAACCCAACACCGGCTCCACAAGTTACATCCAACACAGGCGCCGCGGTGGCATGACGGATTTATTCAAAAAGGCAGGGGTGAAGATCCCTAAACAGCCCGGGGCCCGCAGAGGTCGGGGGGACCAACGACAAGAGACGGCATACGGCGGACACAATTTGCGGGAGACTATCCCAGCAAAAGACTCGGATGGGGGGGGATCGGTACTACGGCCCCGTAGTACACTCGCGAGAGGAACCCCCATCCCCCCAGAGGTACGAGCACTGGCGCCCCAGGATGAGGAGGACGCAAACGATGACGAAGAGAGCGAAATTAGCAGTGAGGAAGACAAAGAAAGCGAAGGCGAGGACGACGACAACGACGACGGTGGCGATGACGGCGGGGAACCGACTCAGACGGCGCACCACAGCACTACCGCCACCCCCGCCCCTCCCACACTTGTACCACCACACCCACGTACCACATCGGCGGTATGCAGGGCGGCAGCAGCAAGCATGGCACACCCAGGGTTCAATCTCGATCGAGAGTTGAAATGGCAATCGGCGGTCAACGGGGACTTGGCTAAGCAAAAGTCGTTCCGCACGGATGCCACGCAACAAGTCGACATGATCGTGTTTGGATGGATGAGGCCTGCCTCTCCATATGTGCAACTCCTCCACTCGATTGCTACGTATGCAGTCAGGGGAGGTGACTCTGACAGCCACAACAAGGACTTTGGCTATGTCGGCGACCGCACATCGCTACGAACTCCAACTGCAGTGGTACTGGATGACAAGACGTGGAAATGGGTTGGAAAGAAGGTGGGGCTGAACATCGGTCCCTTGGAGCACTTTTACGCCAATCCCGCCAACGCCCGAGTGCTTTACGAGCCTCCGGACGATTCCGGGACTACAACTACGGTACCACGCATGGTGTATCTGCCCCCCCCCTTCGCAACATATTGCGCCGAGCAACATCGCACCCCGTTCCAACTCCATCAATTCATTGCGCAGTACGCGTCACAGGATGGATCTCCCACCGATATAACGAAATGCAGCATGCTCCTAAATTGGTGTCTCATGGCGAGCCATCGCCAATCAGCGCCAACAACGAGTGTCCTCGCGATACAAATGGAAACTGCACCAACGGACGACGACGACTTCCTCCGCTGGGTTCAACGAATCGACAAAACCGGGGGCTGGCAGGCAGGACCCTCAACGCCGCACACTCGTCCCACTCCGGCCGCAATGGCACCAATGGCAACACCCCAAGCAGCGGCAGTGGCGGCACCCGCGACGGACGACATGTTCAAGAAGATGGCGGAAAGCATCTCGAGGTCGTTCGCCACCGCAGCGGCGTCGCTCCAGGCTCCCTCGCAAGACATCAGCGGAACGGGCTTTGAGAATGGTGGACAGAAATACGACGAATTTCAAATGGCGGTCATAATGGGATTTGCGCATGTGGACGACATCGCGGGAGTGCCTATCATTTGGGCACTCTTCCAATACTTGAATAAGTTGGACATCCATAAGGATACGCTAAAGCGGCGAATGACAGAATATGCGAGGAAAACCACCCCGGATCGTTTGGAGCAGGTAACGATTGATCGAAGTCTCTACACCATGGATGCAACCATGCAAGAGATCATCGCCATCAATTGTAACCCAGGAGGTGTCTCCGCCGACGCCGAAACGGCCGATAAGGGCCTCTCCATTCTCATATGCCGTGCACGAACGGCAGCCCAGCGAGCGGAAATCAAGCAATATGAGAGAACTAAGGACAAATCGAAACGAAATTGGTCCAAGCATGAGGCAGAAGAGGACGAAGTGACTGCGTACGATACCGGCGCCCTGCCAGATGATTACAACAAACTCCTCCGCTGCTTGGGAACCTACTGCGCTTTGTTGCACACCCTGTTTGGAGACAAGTGTGTTTTCTACCGTAACTGCTACAAGCTGTGGACGGAGATGAACAGTGAGGTGGTGTGCGAGAAGAGAGAGAAATTTTCTGCGCTATTCTGCCAACAGATTGTCTGGGCTATCTTGGAGGAAAGTCGGGCGTTCTTTGCTCAGCAATTGTCGGTGGATGACTTTGATAATGCCCAGCTGCCGGAGGACGTCCCGTACCCAACATGCTCGCTGGCGGTCGTCATCCAAAGCGTGAAGTACATCACGCCAATCGAATGATCGACGTTCCCAGCCTCTTGGTACCCCGGCAGTGCAGCCAGATCAGTTGTGGCGGCGTCAGGTACGGTGCCAATGAGATCAGTAACGACGCCAGGGGCCGCTCCGTCAGTGGTCTCGGGAATCACGTCGGCGGCATCAACGCGAGCACCGCGGAATACCGCACCGGTGGCGATCCGCACGACGAACGTCCACCCGACAATCAAGGCTACAATGGAACCTTACATTGCCAAATGTAAGGGAATCCATTTAACGGCCCTCCTTAACCAGGTCAACTCGACAGCTCTCACCAGACGTGAGTGGCACTAACGGAATTTGTTACAATTGGGTTCTAGGCCGCTGCCAACTCGATAACTGTCGGCACCTCGACGGCCACGTCAACGCCCGTGATGTTACGGACGATTTTGCGTCGGAGCTCCTCAACAAATTGAGGCCGGGCCTCACGGAATTCATGACGAATGGGGTTCCTCAACCGGCGCGAGGTAGGAAACGTCGTCGCCGACGCGAATGACAGGGAACCGTTCTGGGGGACTTAAGGAAGAGGCCGCGGGGGCCCTCACGTAGTAGGCCGGTTGTCACGCAACCACTTAATCGTAAAACGTATTTAGGAGATGTAAACCTTTGGATGCATAAATCGAAACCTCTCCTGGATGGCGCCAAAGGTAAGGGCCAATGCACAGACATCGTTTGTTCTGAGACCTGCCCGAATCGCTCATCCACGGTCGATCCGTCTCCCAAACATGACGACGACAAAATGAGTACCCTGCCACTGCCACCCCCACAAACGAAGCCACTGCCCGTGCACCACAAGCCACCCACGGATCAGCTACCGCCACCTCCACAAGATATGTCCGGTTTGCAGCCACCGCGGCTCAACAACACCGCTGCAGTCACGGGGGCGACAACCCCAAGATTGCGCATCGAGAATAAGAGGCGTCGAAAAAAGCAACAAGCCGAACAGTCTACTCCACAGTGGTGGACTACCTACAAGGGTACGTTCTCCGTTCCGGGGCCAAGCGCGGACCCACCACTCACGTATAGGAACAACATGTGTCCGCGCGGCCTTGCATTGCACCATCCCGCTGCGGAACACCTCTTGACCTACGCAGCGCGAGGATGCCCGACGCATACCGGTGCACCATGGACGATCGACCAGATGCAAGCGGCAATCGCGCGCGGCCCACATGTCTCAGCATTGGCACCGGATGCCATGGCCCAATTGGATGAAGAAGTACAAGAGAAAGTGCGAAACGGACAAGCGAAAATCGTGCGCTGGAACGACATCGCTGCCAATCCACCACCGCAGTTGAAGATATCTCCGGTAGCAATGGTGCCCCATAGCTCACGACGGTACCGGGCTATCCTGGACCTCTCCTTCTCAATTCAACTGTCTCCGGACACGTTCGTCCCCTCCGTGAATAGCACGACGACGAAATCAGCGCCTCACGGCGCCATAGACCAAATTGGCCATGTCTTGCCACGAGTTATTCATGCCTTCGCGGCGGCGGACGACGACTCCAAAATATTCATGGCCAAATGGGACATCAAGGATGGTTTCTGGCGCCTGGACTGTGAAGCAGGAGAAGAATGGAATTTTTCCTATGTTCTCCCATCAACGTTTGGAACAGAGCATGTTGCGCTGGTCGTACCTACATCACTACAAATGGGGTGGATCGAATCACCACCCTACTTCTGCGTTGCTTCGGAAACAGCAAGGGACGTGGCAGCCTCATATGCGGAACTCCCACTCGGTACCCAGCCGCCGCATGCATTCCTGCATCACACGAAACTGCACGACGACTACCATGCACTCCCCCGTACGGCACCGGGGGCGAATTTTCAATATATCATGGAGGTCTACATGGACGACTTCATAAATGTTGCGATACCGACATCACAGCGTGATCTCGACCACCTAGCGACAGCGACGATGAACGGCATCCATGACGTGTTCCCACCGGCAGACACGCCCGCCGAAGACCCAATCTCGGAACGCAAGCTGAAAAAGCTCGACGGCGCATGGGCCAATGTCAAGGAAATCCTCGGGATGACTTTTGACGGCATCAATAAAACGATCTGGCTCTCGGACAGCAAACGGCAAGCGCTGTTGACCACACTAAAACAGTGGATTCGGCGCGCATCGAAACGGCGAGGCATTCCGTTCCAACAATTTCGCACAACGGTCTCGAAACTCCAGCATGCATTCCTAACGGTGCCAGCTGGAAAAGGCCTGCTGTCGACATTCTATGTCATCCTAGCCAAAGCACCACGAACAGTGCACCTCCACTCGAATCCTAACCTGATAAACGCAGTGAAGGATTGCAGGACGTTCCTCCGGGAGACTATTGCGTCGCCAACCAGATGTAAGAACCTGGTCGTCGGCTGGCCGGATTTCATAGGGATCACCGATGCTTCAAGCCACGGCCTCGGCGGGGTCATCGTTGGCGAACGCAAAGGTGTGCCTCCCACAGTATTCCGGTTGCAATGGCCAAAAGACATTACGAGCAACATCCTCTCTGACGACAATCCCACGGGTACACTTACGAACTCCGATCTTGAAATGGCGGGACTGCTCATGCTCTGGCTCGTCATGGAAGACGTCTGCCAGGTAACCGACTCGCACGTCGCTCTGTTCAGCGATAACTCTCCAACCGTACACTGGGTCCAACGCCTGGCGGCCAAGCACTCCGAGGTGGCTATGCAATTGATCCGGGCACTGGCATTGCGTTTGCAGCTGGCAAAGGCCTCACCGTTAACACCAATGCACATTGCAGGGGTGAACAATTCATTGACGGACATACCGTCACGCTCGTTTGGATCCGATGTCGCATGGCATTGTAAGACCGACAACGATCTACTCACGCTCTTCAACTTGACGTTCCCTCTCCCTACGCAGGCCTCCTGGAACGTCTACCACATTT
>JALLBB010000419.1:0-15613 GCA_036939735.1 Discostella stelligera | reverse complement strand
AGAATGCAGAATCAGTACGACCTGAGCCAGGAGCACTTTCCCCAAGACCTAATGAAGCTGCTTCTTGTGCTGGAGAACATTGAGAAAGCGAGTATTGGTTCCACCGTACCCGCCAAGTCACCATGCACAGAGGTCGAGGAGTGTGCAATTTGCACACTCTTCTTGGAGTCTTCTTTCCCTTTGGTTCCTTTTTGATGCAGTTGCGGCAGATTGCAGATGTTCATTATCCTTCATCATTCCATAATACATTTACTAATGTAGTTATTATTAATTAAGTGTTTGCTTTGACATCAAGTTACTACGTACTGAGAAGTAAGCACTTATCACTGATGCAAACCCAGTTTCAAGGATAGTGGGTATTCAAGTCAGTGACTAGTTCATGCATACTAATTTTTGATGTATGCATGTGAAACTAGGTAGACGGCAGCCGTTTTATTGTTAATCCTTATGTTTTATTTTGTTTTGCAAAACTGAGTGGCTGGTTTCATTGTCATACATGTTCATGCATTTTTTTAAACTAGCAATTTGAGAGATGCATTGTCCCCTTTTGTTTTGTGATAGCATAGAAAAAGAGCCTCGTGTTAAATGCACAGAAAAGCAAGAAGGTGCTGCTGTTTTACGTTTACAAAATAATTTTGGAATTGTTGGGCAGTTTATTTTCCAAAAGAGGAGAAACACTAGCTTTGTCCCCTAACTTTCTGTTTCACTGAGGATAGCTTTTCATTTAAGCAAGTGTGTTGGGCTATGTAGTGGTCTGTACTCACTTCCATTTCTCAACATTGATTCCTGGGGAACCCACATTTTACCCTGTGGTTGTGGAGTCTCGTTCAGTTGTTGGTCTTGGCATGACCGAACCGAAACCTGCGAAAGTGGTGGTCTTTTCCTGAGATCATGTTGTTGTTCTACCAGTCTTTTCAGACGGGGATGTTACCTGAGATTCTTCTGTCACGCAAACGTTTGAACAACTATTCTGTTAAGTGTCGACGATGGTTGGTCATTGTAGATGTCGAAAGCGGTCACAAGTGGAACAAATTGCTGTTCGACGAATTTCTTCGGTCACAAAGTTCGTGACTAGAACTGGCATCAGGGCGTCGGTTGTATGTCCGAGCGAGGAGAGAGATAAGATAGTGGGAGATAGTGGGATGGGTTTATCTAAAATAATTATTGTGATCGATAGTTGTGTTGGTTAGGGGGTCGCGCGAAGTGTTTGAAGAAGTGTTTGGTTGTGGCTTTATTTTTGATTGACGAATGTTTGGTTCAGTCTGAGACAAGTGAGAAGAGAGCCTGCGGAAATCAAGTTTGGAGTGCACAGTGAAAAACTCCACATTCCGTGCTTGTCAGTGTCAGCCAGGAAACTATCAAGTGATATTTATTCGGCTTTGCTCTCTCTTGGTCTTGAGATCGCCGCCAAGCCAAATTCTCACCATGTCAGGACGGGGACGCGAGTCGGCGTCGGTTGGAAGTCCAAAACATTTTGAGAGGAATTTGTCGACTCCTGGCATAAATGATTCTGCTGATTTGCCGCCCATTACCACTGATACTCCTCCTACTGTATTACAGATGCAGTTCTCAGGTCAATCGTGGGATAAAGTAAGCGCCCGACAGCTGGCTGGCAGCTATGGTGACGTGCCTGACGTGGGTACACTTGTCGACTATCTGTCAACCATCATGGAGACTCGGTTGGCAGACGTAGTGAGGCATAGAAAGCAATTACCGGACAAAGCTCGGACATTACCCCGCGTATCCGATGGATCTATTGCGGACGATAAGAAGGAGCGAAGCTTACCCGTCAACGGGGTATGGCCTATCACAGGAGCGATGATTCTCCTGACAACCAAATGTCGATCCGAGCTCCGCGCCTTTGTCCGTCGTATCGCATTCTTGTATCGAGATAATTGCTATCATGGATTAGAGCATGCAACCCATGTCACAATGAGCGCAAACAAACTTCTAGATATGCTTCATGAGGGAGAGGAAGAATCAGATGATGATGATGATGATGATGAAGTTACTGAAATCAATGACTTCTCAGTGAGTGAGCCACAGATTCTGCAGGACTCCACCAAGTCGTATGACGGATGCATGTTTCCGAGGAGGGAACAAAATTTCACTGCATCAGACTCAAGATTGATTCCTTCTACTCGAATCAATGGTTACTACGCAGAAGTGGACAATCCGTCAAATCATGACTTATACTCTGACACGCTGGCGAGATTTTCATTTGTTTTTGCTGCCATGATTCATGACGTCGACCATCAAGGTGTGCCAAACACAAGACTTATTAAAGAGAAAGATCCACTAGTTGAGCAGCATGGTCCCATATCGGTGGCCGAGAAGCACTCCATAAAAGTTGCATTCCAAGCACTGTTCGAAAGCGACTATGATGAATTCCGCTCTACCATCTTCAGCTCTCCTGAAGATTACCTCCAGATGCACAAAATCGTAACAAACGTTGTTGTTAGCACTGATATTGCAAGTCCGGAGAGGATGCACTCGACAACTATGAGATGGCAGGCGGCATTCTCCCGACCAGTGCGTAAAACTGTGCGGTCGTCATTTGGTAGACTATCGTTGGCTGGGAAATCACCTTTATCTGAAATTGCAACGGTGCAAGCATCAAAACCGCAGCTCGTACCGGTAGAAATTGTATCCACGATGCGTCCAGGCGGTCAAGGGAATAATAGCCCGAAACGTGCCCTAGAGGTGAATGGCGACCAAGCTATAGAATACTTCAGCGACGTTGCTGACGATGACGACGCAAGGACAGCGCTTCAACAAAGTGTCATGATGGAAACAATGCTAAATGTTGCGGATGTAGCCCATTCAATGCAATCATGGGAGCTGTTCCTCTTTTGGAATCGAAAATTGTTTGAAGAATTGTATGCTGCTTTCAAGATGGGCAGGAGTGATACTGAACCGTCCGATGATTGGTACCAGAATCAATTAGGATTTTTTAAGTTATATGTCATTCCTCTAGCAGAAAAGATGAGGCAGTGCAAGGTATTTGGTAAATTTCGAGGAGTTTGGGTGGATAACGCTACTTTAATACGAGATCGATGGACAATGGAAGGAGAAAAAATAACAAGGGACATGATTGATTCCGTAAAGAGAGATTTTTCATAGCGAGAAGCAGGTTCGTACATATTTTCATGAAGTCATGCAAAGCGATGATAAGTTACAAGCAACGAAAGTGATACAACCAGTATGTTCATACTGATAATTACTAGTTACGAATGACAATCGAGACCAAAAGGTCGTGAGCCTGTAGTTGTAACCAAACTGGCTTCTACGAAGGTTTACGAGAACTTGAAATAAATTCTACTTTCTGTTCTTTTTCGATGTTTGAAGTGCTCAATTCGTCACCATGTCCAAGTCGCTCCAGCATTTTTCTACGGTCCACCATGGCAGTGAGAAGGGGAGACCGAGGTGGATCGCCATCCACTAATAATTGTCCACACGTTTTAGAACCCAGCGAGTGCGGCACCTCATGATCTTTAATATTGATTTCGTCACGAGGAGGCGATTCTTTGTTTTGTTCATCAATTTCTGTTCTTTCACAATAATCGTCTCCATAGCCATTCGTACTATCATACACCCCATTTTCGTCCTCGTCAATTTTTCTGTCAGCATAGGATTGCTGTTGCATCATTTCGAGTCCAACGTCCTTTTCTCTCTCCAATTGAATCGGATCACATGCCCTGCAAAGGTATTCACCGACATAGGGACACCCGGCAGCGGATAGTCTCAATTGTCTCATCCGATTGCCCTCCGTTGCTGCTTTCTCTAATTCAGATATCCTCCTACGCTCAAGTTCCATTTTGTTTCTTTTTATTTCCTGTTTCCGATGCCCATCTCGAACAATGTAGGCGTAAGTCTACGGACGCAGTTAGGTGAGCGTCAATGTCATTCATCCTTACTCATCAATAAATAATGATTTGGTGAAAAAATGAACTCACTGTAATACCCTCATGTCGTAGTCGAACGTGGAATGCAAACAACTGCAGCAGCATCACAATGCAGACTATATCGACCGCTAAAAATCCTGTATTTACCAGTGCTATTGCCAAACTAGGTACACCCAACCAATCTTCCGATCGATCACGAGTCGGCCCCGGTAACGATCCTTCACCAGCCTTAATTACATCCTGAGCAGGTGCACGGTATTGGAGAAAAAATGAAACAACCAACCCAGTCAGAACCCCCCCTCTTGCAATTTCCATGGCTAATGTGCTACCCACCGCCCCAAAGAAGTTATTGTAGTTTGCTTCTCCCACGCAGGTATTGAGCCAATGGCAGTGATGATCGAACCTTTTGACGCACTTATTGCAGAACTTGCAATGCATGGATGATTCGTGTACATCTATGCTGCATACCCAGCAGAACTTGACTGAATCCTGTCCACTACTTCTTTCCTTGTCATCGTCGTTGTCGTCAATGGCGCCATTATCGCCATTATTCGTGTGCTCGACATTATTTTGTCGCTGCCGCGACAAATGTCGAAGTAACCTCTCGTCTACCGGGTCGACGGTACAACACCGGTAGGTGAAGTACGCCGAGGCTAGACCGCAGGCAAAGACGGCGATGGTGCATGGGACGGATGCTGCCAGCGGGAGGATTGGTGTCGCAAAAAGTAAAAATTGCAGCAGGAGAACCGGCAGCAAAGCCCAAGTTCCAATTTGCATTGGGTTGAACGGTCTTTGAAAGCCATTGGTTCGCATTGTCATATTGTTTTTCTCCCCTTCAATGACGGTGATGATGTAATTCGTGGCTCACACATGCACAGTGCCCCTCACGTCGATATCCTCGTTCGGATTGTGATTGGGGTTTGGATTTGTTGTTGTTCCTGGTGGTGGCGGTGGTGCGGAAGATAGAGGGGGCGACGCAGCACGCACGCAGCAGAGCATGGAGCAAGGCTTGAGGGTGTGAAGGTTATCCTGGTTAAGAGATGTGAGTGAGAGGAGGTGAGAGGTAGGTGCTCGAAATTCAATTTCCCGCCATTTTATTGTGTCCTTCCTTCGTACAAAAGGTGTTTGTTGATGTCATTTTTCTTTCCTTCCGCGCCCGCTACTGATCAAGAAGTATCAATCAATTCACGATAGCCCAATCACTTCATTCCATCCCCAACTTCGCCATCGAACGTATTTCCATGGCCCCAAGCATTTCTACCGAAAACGGATCGGACAACGACGACTATGGAGAACCTCAAGATGACACCCTGTCCTCTTGTCTCCTGTTCGAGCCCCCGGTAGCGACTGGCAATATCTCTCTCCCCGGGCTACACTTCATCGCCAACCACAAGTACCGTCCTGGCGATTGTACCCATCTCGACACCCTACTCAATCCAATATGGACCTATCTCACCGAGCTTCTACCCCTATGGTTGGCACCCAATATGGTCACGACGCTCGGGGGGTTACATTGCGGTGTGGCGTATGGGCTGCTGTGGTGGTACACTCCCGATTTCAATATCAATCCACCCGATTGGGCTATTAGATTTGCTGGCTGGTGCACTATTGCGTATTATACATTAGATTGTATGGATGGAAAACAGGCTCGGAGGACGGGGAGCAGTAGTCCATTAGGACAATTGTTGTAAGTGAAAACCGAAACGTGGTTTGTTTGGTGTTTGGTTACTACCTGAGCATCATGAATGGAATAATTTATCTTTCTTCATTTCTCATAAACACAGCGACCATGGATTTGACTGCATCTGTACCCTCTTTTTCGTTTCCACGGTCGGATCCTACCTTTTGATTGGAGGGACGACTTGGATCATCTTGCTGCAAACATCGATTCAGTTTTCATTCTTCATGGCGCAATGGGAAGAATATCACACCCACGTATTGCCGCACTGTTCTGGAAAATGGTGTGGGGTCACCGAAGTTAACTACTCTTTGGGATTATTTGCATTCATTAATAGCTGTTTGGATCGCGTGGCATTTTATCAGCGGCCGATGGAGGTTGTATTAGGAACGTTACTCGGGGATTTTACGCTGCTGCAACAACTGCCCACCGGTTTGAGAGAAATAGAGCTTCGATACTTTCTTGTGGCATGCTGGGGTGTCATGCTATCTATCCTGATGGCGCTTTCCTTGAAACGAGTCATGTTTCACCCAAATATCGCGAGCAGTTCCTTGCTCCCCGGCGAAGTTCGACGGCGACGACTTACTGCTCTTTCCAAGCTTGCATCACCATTTGCCTTATGTGTCGCTGGTATCATCGTGCCACCAGATGCAGTGCGAACACGCTATCTGTCTGTTACATTAGGATTAGCGTTTTCATTGCTTACAAAAAAGATGATTGTGTTCAGTATGGCAAAAATGGCGTTCGCAGTTGTGCAGTGGGATGCTGTTCCAATTATTGTTGTCGCGTTGTGGATTCGACTTGATGCAAGGCTGTCCAAAATGGGCGCTGATTTTGTTTTGGGCGTGTTATGCTTTTGGTATGCCTTTCGAATGCTGAGATGGGTGAATGTGTCGATCAATCAAATATGCAAAAAGTTGGATATCTACTGTTTTAGGCTCAAAAAGTGGAAGGAAGATTGAAGTGATATAATATTTGAAAGACACGATTGGTTATCAAATGTCCATAGCTTGTGTTGCGACACAACCGGTGTCTAGATTTCCACGTGTCTGATACACGTGGCGTGTTCACGCTTACCGCCTCTACTAGAGAGATGGAAGCATCAGGGGATCGCCCGGCCTCAGTAGATATCATAGATATTACTTCAGCATCAACAGCTTGTAAATAAATCTGGAGGAGGAACATGACGAAAAGAAGAGGATTATGGAGTATCGTATGAAGTGTAGACTGTTTGAGTCGAACCGACCCTGATCATGCATCAGCTAGATATCGTTTAGTTACAATAGGTGAGGCAATCGCCAAAAAAATTTCTCTACGTAGTATCGTACTATCACCATACGTATGGTACTACACCACCTCCCTAAACACCTTGTCCTTGTGTTACATCATAAGCTCATTGGAACTTTTTACATTGCCACCATGACGACACAATACCCCTACCCACCCAGGAACATGCCTGTCCCCGGTGGACCAGGAATCACACATCCAGGCGCATCTGGGCACCCAGCGGGGCTCCATCCAGTAGGAGTGCCAGCCGCTGGCGGCGGCGGTGGTCCGGGCCGTGATGATTCCTACTTTACAGAATCGCGCAAGGGCGAGGTCAACGAACTTCGCCAGCTCCTGAGGACCTTCGGCACCGAACGGGACAAGCAACGTAAGCGCGAAATCATGAAAAAGGTTATTGCCTACATGACACTGGGCATCGATGTCTCTCGGTTGTTCACGGAGATGATGTTGGCGATTGAGACTCGGGATTTGGTTATTAAGAAGATGGTGTATCTCTTTCTTTGCAACTACGCCGAAACACACCCAGACCTCGCTCAAATGTGTACAAACACATTAGTCAAGGATAGTGGAAACGAGGATCCTATGGTTCGTGGCCTGGCTTTGAGAGCATTGTGCTCGTTGCGGCTACCACAGATGATTGAGTACACTAGTGAGCCACTGCGCAGGTCGCTGCAAGATGGCCACGCTTATGTGAGGAAGACGGGCGTTATGGGAATATTAAAGATGTATCACTTGAACAAAGAGGAGTTTGATAAAGCATCATTTAATGATATTTTGTATGATATGTTGCGTGATCCAGACTCTTCGGTGGTCACGAATTGTATCCTGGTGTTGAATGAAATTATGGCGGACTCTGGTGGCATGGCAATCAACCGCGCGGTGATGCTTCACTTGCTGAACCGGATTCATGAGTTTAGCGAATTCGGGATTTTATCCGTCCTTGATTTGGTACCCAGATATATTCCGGCGAACGATGAAGGTAAGGAATTATTTTTTCGTGTCCTTTTCCGGCTACATGATGTTCACAACAGGCTCTCACCCTCACCACATCCGCACTATGGTAATTTCAGAAGGATTCCAAATCATGAACTTGCTAGATCCTGTCTTGAGAACTGCCAATGCAGCTGCAGTCATGGCCACGATCCGTGCCTTCCTTTCCATTGCCGATGCAATTGGAAAACGCCCTGGTGATATCAGTGATCCTTCGGCTCCCACTGTGGATGATTTGAAACGCCAGGTGTGCGTTCGAATCAAGGCCCCACTTGTTACACTGATTTCCTCTGGGTCGAACGAACTTACCTACGTTTTGCTCAAGTATGCAGACCAGTTGATTGACCTTTGTCCAGGAATTTTCGATGATGAGTATCGTCAATTTTATGTTCGCTACAGCGAGCCAACTCACATTAAACATTCCAAAGTTAGGCTGTTGGCCAAGTTGGCAAACCCCGATACGGCACCGGACATCGTTGCAGAACTGAGTGAGCTCGTGGCCGATGTGGACGAAGCTATGGGCCGTCTAGCAGTTCGTTCCATGGGATCCATCGCGCTCCATGATTCGGGAGGACAAGGTGCAGTTGAATCGATTGCGAGGCGCCTTGTGGAGATGCTTGATTTGCAGGGCGTTCCACACGTGTCATCTGAAGCAGCAACTGCGCTTGCTGGTCTGGTACGACGACATCCTAGCATCATTACAGTTGTATCTGCCCCCCTTCCTCGAGCCTTGAGATACATCACCGAGCCTTCGGGGACGTCATCTATCATATTTCTCCTCGGAGAATATGGGGATTCCATCTCGGAGGCCCCATACGCCTTAGAAAGAGTAATTGATTCTTACGACACTATCACAGATGATGGCGTGAAAACGGCTCTATTGGCTGCTACTGTGAAGTTATTCTTTCAGCGTCCACCGGAAATGCAACAGATGCTAGGGAGACTGTTGAAGAAGGCCACAGAAGATAGCACATCTCAGGATCTACACGATCGCGCCTTGTTTTACTACCGCTTATTGAGATCATCTCCTGACCCGAACGTGGCAAAAACTATCATTACTTCGAAATCGATGTCTGTGGCAACCGATCATTTTGCGGAAGAAGATGATTCTGAACTTCGGGCTGCGCTCTTGAACGAATTCAACACACTCTGCACTGTGTATCGTTGTAAGGCCGAGAACTTTATCGAGGAAGAGAACATAGTGAAATTCGTAAAGATGCCAAAAGAGCACCCTCTCTCGAAAGAGGCCGCTGCAGTTCCTGTTGCTGATCCTGGCATTAACACAATCACACATCAGTTGGGAGTCACGACAATCGGAGATATTCCCAACGCCACTCCTGCGGCACAACCCTACGGAGGCGAGGTAGATTTGCTTGGATTTGGGGATGACACTACCATACCCAGTGCCGCTCCACCATCAAACTCTAACACTCTGCAGTCACTCTCACTCAAATCGAGTCCGTCGCTCAGCGGTGAGGAGTACCAAACCAAATGGGGTGCCGTATCCGACTTAGAAGCAGTGGTTGTTTCATGGCCTATGAGATCTCGACCAGCCTCAACCGAAGCAGTGGAAGGCGCATTGGGTACATTTAATGTTATGACTATGGCTAGTGGGGAGCTTGAGACAGAGTTCAAGTTCTTTCTGTATTGCCAAGAAGAGGACTATTTAGGTGGAAGTTTCTTCTTGATTCAGGCAGTCGTAATGAAGGCAACTCCTTCCTTAAACCTCACCATCAAATCAAGTGGAGGGATCGCTGACTCCAACAAACAAAAGGACAAAATTGATCAACTAGTTGAGCTTATTCGATCTGCTCTTGGACAGTATTTGAATTGACCTGAATGACGGGAGCGTGTTGTCAATGGTGATTGTTCACGAGGTTTCAGGTCATTTATGTTGTGGACGTTATTTTTGCCCACTCGCCGTCGAACTCACAGATGGATAATAATGATAATAATCCGCTATGTTATCTTAATAAAAGTGCCGAAAGCAACGCCGCCGATATCGGAACTGACCAATTATCATCACCAACGGGTATAAGTTCAACACCTGCACAAATGATTGCAATCGCTAGCAGTCTCCCTATCAATGCTGTTGTGCCGAGTCCTAACGTATCCATGGCCCCGACATTTATTAACCAGTAAATCAACCCGAAGGAAGTAAAGAAGGATCCGAAAACAAACGCTGCACTACCTGCCATGGATTTATTCTTGTTGAAAAACCATTTGTTGTTTGATCCCGCCCGCCTTCCTATCAAGTCCGCAAGACCATCCCCACCAGCCATTGTTGCCGCCGATACAACGCCTATGGGCGAATCAGTCCAAAAGATTAATGTGCAAACTAGCAAAACTATTACGTAGATGAATGGCCCTCCAAGAGATTCTTTGGCATCTCCAGATCTCGAAATAGCTCCAGCAAGTTCGGCTTCGGCTCCCTTACCAGATGAAGATTGGCTGTCATTTCTGCTACCACCAGTAGCAGCTAGAAATAGCCTCAATGCATTCATAAGTGGGACAATACTGGCAAATACTCTTGCACCGTAAGCATTCGAAAATATTGGCCAAAGAAGTATGAACAACGGTGCTGACAAAACGTGTATGATTTTTCTAGCATCGCGAGATTCGAGCCACCCACGCGCGGCGGGATAGGTGACGGCCTTGACAAAGAGCGTTGCACCCGCGATGCAAAGCAGTGTCGAGGAAATGTCGCGACGGATGAGCGATGGTGTGTAGGTGTCGCATGATCCAGAGAAGATCACGCCAAATGGAATCGTCCCCCAAAGTGGTGGAGGTGCCGTGGCATCAATCGGCGTCCCTGGCAGAAGTTGATTGAATGCAGCTAGGGACACAAGGGACAGGGAGCCTACTGCGGCGATAGGCAGGAGGAATCGCTTGGAATAGTCGACGCTGCCACTGCCAGTAGTGCTTTCCTCCATATCCGAAGGATTTTTTCCAAGTCGCAATCGGAGACAAGCAGTGTCTATCCGCAGCTTTTGCCGAATCATTGCCGTTGGCGCATCAGTATCCTTCTTAGAGACCGAAGCCGACGTGCATTTTCTCGGCGTTTGCGTCGCAGCAGATGCAAATGCTGGCGTTCCTGAGTAACGAGCTGGAACGCCTGCACATCCACCGATAACGCAATTATGGGCGGCGAAGAGATAAAATAGTAGAATGAGGTAAGACATCGCTATCATCGTTAATCCAGACTATTATCTCGACACGCGAAGCAAGGAGATGGGAGATGGGGCGAGCGGAAGAAGGGGCAACAAAACGGACGGCGGAGTTGATCGACTTTGACGAGTCTTTCCCGCCCTTTTGGGAGAGTAGTTCGTCTGTCGCTCTCTCTGGCCTGGGAGACTGGATCTTTGGTCTGATTGCCGCGTGGAGGGCGCTAGCGCACGCTCACATCATCACTCATTCACAAGCTCAGCTCAAATTCAACAATCATCGCGTTGCTACACATCATCGCCACTCGAATCGAATCATATCTTGAGCCGCACCGCCAATCAACTTATCACAGGACTCTCGCGATCACAGAAGTATGTCGGAAGAAGGCGGTAGCAATGGTGGGGCCGGGGGAGATGATCTTTCCGGCCTCTCCGGCTTCTTCTTTTACGTCTTCATTGTTCACCCTGCCACAGCGTGGATACTGCGGCCTGGACGATTCGAGAAGAAGAAGTCGATCTTGTATGCCATCGGGTTCTTAGCGTTATTGGCTGCAGTAAAAACCGGTATGTTTACTGCGTATTCTTCTAAAATTCAATGGCCATCTTCCCCCGAAAGTTAGCCCGTGATAATGGTGACTTCGTTCCTCACGTGTGATCACCTACTGCATGCATCTAAATCATTAGGAATGGAAATGCAAGCCAAAGGACCCAATCACTACCACCTGCTCAACGTGAATCGAAATTCCAGCCCTCTCGACATCAAGCGCGCGTACAAAAAATTAAGCCTGCAACTCCACCCGGACAAAAACCCAAACGATCCCAACGCCTCTGCAAAATTCGACCGCGTCAAAAAAGCCTACGACGTCCTCATGGACATGGAATTCCGAGAGATATACAACAAGTTTGGTCAGGATGGTATCAATTCAAATAAGAGATTTGATGAGACGCAGTTTTTCATAGAGTTGGGAGTGTTCTACGTCACGTGGGGAATCATGGCCTACGTTCTTACTCTAGGGAAACGTTCCGGCCTTGCTCGGCAGTGGACGTTTACCGGCCTCATTGTCATGCTAGTGCTTGAAATCTCCATCATGACGAGTCGAGGAAATCCATTCCCCTCGTGGTTCTTTCCTCAAAATACAGAGTATGAAGCTGTGTGGCTGATGCACACGTTATTCCCTGCGCTGATGAACGGTTGTCGATCCATCGGAGGATATCTGTACGTAGATTTGGAAGCTCAGACGCGACAGCTGCTAGTGGCATTACAAGAGCAAAACAAGGACATTCTTTTGGTGTTGCGGGATGTACAAATTGGCGTCCAAAACATTCAAGCGACGGGTGGAGGTGGCGGAGGACGGTTGGCCACGGCTGGAGCAGCCCCCATTGGCGGAATGATGCGCGCCACCCCAACTGGCAAGATTCGGGAATTGCAGGATCGGTTGCATGCATCTAATTCGACGGTGCAGCAGGCAGTCACTCAACTGAAACCAGAAAAATCCAATTCCAACTTTGGGTTCTATGCTATGATTTTGGGATACGTAGCCTTCTCCTATATTTTCAACTCATAAGGTGCGTGTGCATTCTTGTGGTGTCCAAACCACGATGTACGGGAGGAGAACTTATTGCATTGCCGAGTCATGCACACCTCTTCAGGGGCCTGTGGGTATCATCTAATAATGGATTGCAATGATTGCTTTTACTAAAATATCACGTTTTGAGACCCAAAGCGGTGATTCAATTGGATGCAAATTGAGGCCTAAAAACTTTGGTAGGCCACAAACTGATTATGATAAGAACTAACCCCATTTAATACACCATATTTATTTGTCGATACTCAAGAGGAGACCAGGACTGCCCCCACTTCCTCCATCAGAAGATGATCCACCACTGGGCAAGTACGTGATATTCCTTCCCTTCGCCAACTTCTTCGCAATTTCCTTCGCGGCATCAATTCTACGGACCTCAACGATTGCATTACCGGTCTTTTCCATCGCTTGCGTAATGATGGTGGCAGCCTCAGCCTCTCCCTCCGCTCTGGTGACATTTGCTATCCTTTCTTGCTCCGCCCTTTGGACTACATACTGCTGCCTTTCGGCCTCCTGCGACGCCACCTGCTTCGACTCGATAGCCCTCATGAATTCATGGCCAAACGTGAGGTGGGTGATGGCGACATCATCCAACGTCAAATGGAAATGAGAGCCACGCTTGATGAGCTCCGTCTTAATTCGGGCAGATACCTCAGCACGCTTACTCAGCAGTTCCTCTGCGTTGTACTGAGCGACCACAGACTTGAGAACTTCATTCCCAATCGAGGGGAGCACACGCTCATCAAAATCAGTCCCGAGTTCTCGATACAATTGAGGTAATTTCTCGATAACCGGACGCCAAAGCACCCGTAGCTTAATGTTCACCATCTGGAGATCCTTCGTACCCGTGACGCTTGGAATTTCGCGCGGCTTCGTCCGAACATCGATAATTACAGGACGCTGGATGACGGGGATCATGAAGTGAGTGCCCTCATCGCGAACGTCGGGGAGAATACCACCGCGTAGGGTGTCGAACATTACGGCACGTTCCCCACCATCCACGTTGTAGATGCAGGAGTTGACCGTGAAGGCGCCGGCGGCAAGAGCACCGGCGGCGGAGGAAACGCGGCTGAGAATCTTGTCCATTGTTGTTGTTGGATTGGATGCGGTTTTATGTTAGTTTTGTATTAGGTATTAGTAGTAGTCCGGCCCCAGGGCAGACGGACGTGGACGAACACACGACCGCCGGCGGGCGTCGTCTGCCAGGCGCACGTTGCACACCCTCTCTCTCTCTATCTCTCTCTCTCTCTCTAGTGGTTACGAGTTTAATACCTAATTTGGCGGAGGGCCTTTGTAACACATGCGAACCCCTCTCCTGGCTGATTTAACACTTTCACTATTAATGTGCCTAAAACTTTAAGATACGTCTAAGATGCTCATATAAGAGTTGTAGCCCTTTCAACAAGCTTTCCATCGATGTATCATATGTCGCCATTGTCCCATCACTTCATAGTTAAATAATCTCCCGAAGGTAACGATGGCGCCGTCATCGACCCCAAAAAATATGGAAGCCTCGTGTTACATCTGTAATTGCTCAACAATCTCCCTTTAATGTGTTCCGCCACGTCGCATAAAAGATCTTGCCAGAAATGAGCCAAAGCGAATCATCTTCTGACCATCGCGATGCGAAGACCATAAGTATTCTAAAATCGCATCTAACGCTGAAGCTTCCTTCAGCGATGTATGTAGCTACGATGACGACAAGCATCAATAATAGCGACAACAATGATGATGAGGACGACAAGCATCAATAATAGCGACAACAATGATGATGAGGATTAATAATAGGGACGATAACAATGACAACGAGGTTTAATAATAGCGATGACGATGATGATGACGAGAATTAATGATAGCAATAACAACGATTGCTAGCACCGACAGTATTAGTCCCAGCGCCATCAGCCGCTGCGGCCTAGAGAGAGAGATAGAAACACAACAATCAACTATTTTCAAAGCGGTGACAGCAACAGCGGCAACAGTGACAACAGCAGCGACAGCAACAGCGGGGGCGGCAACAGCAACAGCCGTGGCAGCGGAAACAGCAACAGCCTCGACAGCGGTGGTGGCGACGGCGACAGCAACAGAGGGGCGGCGACAACGGTGACGGCACAGTGGCGACGGCGACAGCGACAGCGGGCGGCAACAGCGGTGGCGGCGGCGACAGCGGTGGCGGCGGCAATAGCGATGGCAGCGAAAGTGGCGACGGCGATGGCGACGAGGGGTGGCAACAACGGTGGCGGCGGCAACAGTGGTGACGGTGACAGTGTGCGGCGACAGGGACAGCGGGTGGCGACAGCAACAGTGGTGACGACGGAAACAAAAACAACAAATAACAATAATTGCTAGGTAGAGAGAGAATGGGAGAGAGTATGATGTGGGGGACAAGTGTTAGTTGATGACGAGAACCGCCGTCGAAAGAAAGATTGAGGTAAAGAACGAAAATGGAACAGTTGAATACGTTAGGCAATCCTTGTTTAATCTTTGCTGAGGGAAGAGCACGAAGTGATGTTATATAAAAGTGAATTTCATTCGGTGTGGTGTTTGAAAAGTAAAAATTCTTGTAGTGCGGTAAAATAAAAGTCCAGATTCTGGGGAGTCAAAGAAAAAGTCCAAAACGCCTGTAGTGTGGTAAATAAAAAGTACCTTTTTTGACGCGGTATAATAAAAGTCCTTGATTCAATGGGGTGATGTAAAATAAAAGTGCCGAATAAGACAGCCATCTTAATTGCAAGAAAACTAGAATAAAAGTGGATTTCCATGGCGCGGCAAAATAAAAGTGATTTTTCAGACGAAAAAAAGCGTGGTAAAATAAAAGTCATTATTTTGGTGCTGGCATTGGAAAGTCGATTTTCGCGGATGTATGTAAAATAACAGTTTTTCCTAATTAATATTAGGGAATAGGAGAGTCGGTGTTTTAAGGTTATTTAAGGTTAACAACACGCATTTTCGGTCCAAATCAGATTTTGGAATACTTTCCCATAAATACGTTCTACCACATAGATA
>JALLBB010000418.1:0-15612 GCA_036939735.1 Discostella stelligera | reverse complement strand
TTACTGCATGAAAGACCAGACCGGGGTTTGAACCCTGTACGGGGTTTGAACCCTGTACGGGGTTTGAACCCTGTACCCAATGCAACTTCATGCAAATGTTAACCACTCGGCCACTGAGACCCAAATGTATGAGCATCTTAACTGGTTGCTTCAGTAATATCAGTCTTAGGTCGATGTGGTTGTGAGCGATGAAGCGTACTACTTACCATAGCATCTGATACTGTAAAAAAACAGATCGATTTTGCATCTGTGCTTCCTCACAGGAGAAAAGAAAACCTGGACAGGCAGACAGACAGACAGACAAACTTATAATCTTTTCTATGATATGACTCTATCAGGCACATACTCCAATCTGTTTTGCAATTACAATGGAGGCATGTGTGTGGGGTCCGTCCCCATTCTACCTGAGATTGAGATGTATGACTGATCTACAACTGACCATAACTCAAAAAGTATCTGTTATTTGAAAGTAATTTTAATTTTCCCAAAATCCTCTCAAAGAGATTGTTCCATAGAAAATTCTGCAGGTTGTTCAAATAGAGCATTCTGTGATTTTTTTGTTAAGTTGGCTGTTCTTGAAATGGTACCCACTCCTCTCTAAGGGGTAAACATGTTGTTTTTCCCCTCGCCAAGCGTGCTGAGCTGACTGACTCTGCACACACTCCCAGTGTCTATCATCGTACAAAATTATTGCAAACTAATTTCTGAATATTGGGGGTCACGAGAAGGGTTGTCGTCACGTATGGTAGATTGAAGGAGCGGATGGTATCCTGCTTCCATCATCATGCAGAATGACAAAAATGAGCTCAACAATAAGCATCGCAAACAATAAGTGTGATAAAACGTACATTTTTTAATAGTACCACCCACGACCTTCCTCGGAATGATTTTGACATGGTGCGGTTGTTTCTTCGCCACTTTGTTCGTGTTGGCGACAGAGGTAGTAGCAGCAGCATCCAGTATCATTGTCGAGTCATGGTTATTATTGATATTCATGTCGTCCTCGGTCTCCATCTCGCTGTGGTCATGTTTATGTTGTTGTGATGATGATGTTGGAGGATTGATCACCGTGATGATTTCGCCCTCGTTTATTTTCACTTTAGCATGCAATGTCTTCTTTTTGGGACTTGGTTTGGGCGGTTCCTCTCGCGGATAGTGTGCGTGGGATGGCGAAGGCAACGACGAAATGGCGGCCCCAGCAAGTAGCGACGTCGACAGCGACGAGTAATGATGTTGGTGTCTTCGACGCTGTTCCTCTTCTTGTATATACTCCATCTGCTCTCGCAATCGTTCTGCCCGCTTTTTCAAATATGCATCCGAATATTTATAATTGCTTCCATTGACCTTGACTAATATATTTTTGGCGAGTAGAGATTTGAGCGTTGTTTGAAAGAGTGCTTCATTCCACGTGGATCCTTCAAGATCACTACCACCACCACTACCGGTACTGACCGCGGTGGTGGCTTTGTAATTAGACGCATCCATGACCGAGTTGTTGCAGGCGACGGATGCAGACGAGTAGTGGTGGTCGGTGGCGGCGCTCAAGTCATCCTTGCGATCTTGCATGCACCGACGGATGGCCGCGGCGGGAGAACCGGTTTCGTGATCTTTCAACTCTTCAATGGCAGCGAGGATGGCTGATCTATACGGCATGGTGTTGTCGATTACGAAGGGTAGTTGTAAGTTCAAATATTATATTTGAATTCTGTTCTGATGAGTGGCCGTGCATGATGTGCATCTGGGTAGGTAGATCTGGCTCCATCCAGGAAGCAAGCGAGAGAGCGAGCAGCTGTAAGCAATGTAATAGTAGAAAGGGTACTATCGTATCGTAGGTACCAGTAGGACGTCGATGATGCATGGGGTTCTCATATATTTTTTTCCTTTTTTCTTCAGGAGCAGTCCCGAAAGCGGAATACTAGCGGAATGACGCAGGGTGTACTTGGTGTTACTCAAAAGGTTTGGGACTGCTTTCCGTCCTGTTCCGACTGTTCCCATCTCTCGAGATAATTCCCATGAGCATGAGACCGTTGACGCCTCCTTATTTCATACACTCTCTCTCTCTTGTGGATGCATGGGGTTCGCTCCAACCTTTTACAACCTCTCTACTTGTAAAGTTGTATTCAGGCATGAGTCAATCAATCGCAACAAAAAAAATGTCAGAGATGAAAAATAACAGCACTTCTTGTCATGGTCATCGTCCACCTCATTTGATTTTCTGTGAGGAACATGATGGCAAGGGATGCGAAGATGACCATGAAGATGACATCAGCAACTCGTTGACAAGTATGGATGATCGGGATCCTCGTCCAAGCAATGCCATAGATGAACATGACAACCAAAACAACAACAACGGTAATGATGATGGCGGTACTGACAAGCATCATCGCAACGGCGATCAATCGTCGCAGAGAAAGGAAGTTGAGAAGCGAACTGAGGAGGAGGAGGAAGAAAAGGAAAATGGTGCCAAGCAAAGTTATCGGAATTCTCGTTGTGACAGCAAACCCAGGAAAACTATTGGTGCAACTGGAGTAAACACTACAACAGAACAAACTATGCCGGGCGGAAATCACGATGATGCGGCAGCGATGATAACACCGAGGTCGACCACCGCCACAACAACAGAAGCAGCGGCAGCATCTGCAATTACAACAAACGCCACCAATGAGATTCAATCACTCGACATGACGACAAAGACGAAAAAGTGCAATGCGGCAATGACTGGAGCATTGACACAGATTGCGATACACGACGACGACGACGACGACTATCGAGACATCACGGAAAGGAACGAACTGCCCGTACAACATGTCGGACGTGTCATAGGTAAGGGCGGCGAAATGATTCGAGACATACAAGCACGATCGGGGTGTCGCATTGATGTCGATCAAAATGTCGCGGATCCGAACTCACCACGGTACATTACCTATCACGGACAAACCAAAGAAGATATCGATCTTGCGAAACTTCTCGTAAGCATGGTTTGTCAAAGTAACAACATGGTGGATGGAGAAGGAGAACAACACCTTCATCATCACAAACAACTTCATCGTCCTATCGAGCTTCCTTTGGGTAAGGCCGTTCGAAGATTCATTCAAGTTCATAAATCCAAAGTGGGACGAATTATTGGTCGAGGCGGGGATATGATACGAGATTTGCAAATCAAGAGTCATGCGCGGATACAGGTGGATCACAAGGGAGAATATGCTACAGGCATAGGTGGTGGTGATGGCGGCGGCGTTGACAGAGAGCATGGTGTTCCATCGTTGACTACTCCTCCTTCCACCGCCGAGCATCAGTTTCGACAGGTTATGATCACGGGAACAGAAGAGTCAGTACAGCGGGCTGAGGAGATGATATTGCAGTTAACGAATCGACACTATGATGAGTTTGAAAGTCGTTATCAGCAGCAGCAACATGACGAACAACAACGTGGAATGACGTCGTCGGACTTTACCTTTATTGACACTGGCATGGAACCTTATTGGGACCGGCGATCTCCATTTGGAGAAGGGGCAGCACCTCTACCATCTGACAGTTTTTCGGGATACGGAGGTGTCTATGCTTCTCCTTCTCCTCCGCAGCAAGGGAGCTTCCCAATATCTACATGGAATGCCAACGGTTATCATCTTTCCAATCCTCTTCCTCTATCCACCATGATCGACACAGAAGTCATACCGTGTCCCACAGAGAACATTGGTCACGTCATCGGTAGACGGGGAGTCACAGTCAACGATCTCCAATGGCGATCGGGATGCAACATTCAAGTAGATCGAAAGGGATGCAAAATCAGCATCTCAGGGTCGAGGCAGGGGATCGAATTGGCAAAGAACATGATTTATGATGTGTATGAACTTGGACCAAATCATATGTACGCGGGTGGAAGACAACACCGGCTTGATGAGCAAGAACCCGTAATAAAACATGGGGAACTCACGCCGCCTGTTTCCGCCCAATCTGCTGCATACCAATATCCACATCAAGGAGGAGGCCTGCAAAATCCTTCACAAGCTCCAAGTTATTTGTACAGTAGGTCGGTGATACCGCAACAAAGGGGGTATTACCCTATTCTATCACAGCCTATGATGATGTATAGTCAGCTCCCGCAGCAACAAGTCTTTCCACCCCAACAACTTATGCAGCCACCAATCCAAGATCCGAGCCTGGCTCCACCATCAGCAGCAGCAGCATCATCATTATGGAGAGAAGCTATAACGCTTGACGGACGAATATACTATTACAATATCAATACAATGGAAACAAGATGGGACACGCCGGAATAAATAATTAAGTGTTTTTTGTGGTACTTACTGGTGCGAACTCACTAGTATTAGCCTCCTTTTTTCATCCCGCCACACACCCAAATTATTTTACATCCATCTTTCATCTCAAATATTGCGGTGATGAGGACGTACATGAACGCTAGTCAAGTCCGATGATGCAACTTACATCATTGATCATGATCCAAGATCTGGGATAGGCAGCGCTCTAAGGATCGTTGATAAGAAGTTGTGAGGTGGTCAGTGACCATTCCACTTCCTTCTCCAATTTCGAATCTTTTCAACCCTGAATTTGTCCCATCTGTCCACATGGCGTGGAAGTTCCCACCTTTGCATTGTCCTTCTTTGTCGCTGACGTATTTTGCATTAGACAATGTTGTGGAGCTCAGTGTCGGATTTGCTTCTCCCGATGTCGCTTCCTTCGTGGCAACTTCCGTCGTAATGGTTGGTGACCAAGCCTCGTACATGAGTAGCACCCTTCCCGGTGCAAATAGGTGGTGTCCAAACTCTTCATCCCAGTAGAACTTGTCTTCTTCTCCATCTCCAATACATGCCTCCACTATAGCCTCCTCCGATACGAGGCGCAACTCGATTGGGTCTAGTAGAAGGTCGCCCTCAGTACCCTCACAAAGCTTGCAAAAGAGAGCGATTGTGGAGGCAATTACGTTTGTCGCTTGTTGTCGAGCTGCCTTGGTACTGCCAGGATTCATTCCCGTCTCCACGAGACGACCTCGCACGGCTTCCAAGATAGTTAAGAATGCATCCAAGTTGGTCAACGAAGACCGAGGAATTAGATCGGAACCATTGACAACGGAGGTAACGTAGTGACGACAAGCGAGGCTGGACTCCCTATCGAGCACCGGAGGGGGTGCAAATGCGTAAGCACGAACACGTTCCCCTCTATTCAGTCCAGATTCGTTGCACCTTGTCTGGACATCCTGGTAGACTCCGCCTGGCGACAACCCTATCAACTCAGGATATCTCCCCCTCACCAACACTGCCAGCAGAATCGCCGCCCCAGCGCCCAAACTGTGGCCAGTGCAAACCACATCATATCCTTTTGATAGGGCATACTCTTCGATAAGGGGAGAGATTTCGAAGAGAAGCTGTTGGGCGCAATGTAGTATTCCCTCGTGAACTCCACGAAGTTTGTGAGAACGATTCTCTTCCATCTCGACGCCATTGCTTTCCATGAACTCGTCTTCTGGCGTCGATGATTGTACTGAAGTAGCTATTGATGGTGGGCTTCGTACATTGATGTTTCGTGTTGATGAGGAGACGGGGGCGGACGGGAAAAGGAGAACGTTATCCGCACTCGAAACACCGCGCAATGATGTTTTGGACTTCGAGGAGCGATCGAGAGGATTCCCTCGCCGACGTTTGCCAGTGGTATCATCCAACGATATCACAACAGAAGCATTCGTGTGATGATTCTTGCGCCTACCATGATGTAGCAATTCAACTTCAATGCTTTCATCTGGAAGCATGCCGGCGCCAGTAACAGAGTATACCTGCACGAAATCTTCATCAATAACATTGTCGCATTCCTCATATTCGACAATGGATTTTCCATGCTGCGATGTTTCGGGATCATGTTCCCCATTGATAGTATGCTCTATTGAGACTTCACTCTGTAAAGAAGGATCAGTATTATCGTTGACAGTATCATCAGCACCTTGATCAGTTTCATCGGCGACAGAAAGAGTCGGAGTAAGCGTAGGGAAATATCCATGCGGATCATTGTCCAAATCGAAACGGACAGCCCTTCCACAGCAATCAGTCAGGAGTTCTTCCAAAGTCGATGTACCCTTCAATCCGATTAGTAGCGTGCGTTGGACGTGGGATACGGCCACAAAGTACCCTACCCGACCGGGTGGTTTTCGCATCTTTTTGGACAGGGAAGAAGAAGCTGAAGTCGTGGTGACGGTAGTGGCAGTGATTGGTTCCATGTAAGAGGTTGTTCGATGCACAATGAGTTGATATCCATATTTATTGTGCGTTGTCGTCGTCGTCATCGTCGTGTCAATGTCGATCTTTTTGTTACTACTTCCTCGACTGCTGTCGACAATACCATCGTCGTGGTCGATCATGCCGGACAGCAACAATGACCGTAATAGATCTTCATTTGATTCATATGCCCAGATAGCAAATTGCAACATTGATTGCAATTCCTTAATTTGGGATGAAGTTATAATATTGTTGTCGTAATGACTTCCAATGTTACTATTCAAGTTCATGGTGTGATTGGTGGAAGAATCGTGATCTCGAGTGGAATGTTGAGTACTATCACCATTCTGCCGTAATTTTTGTGGATGACCACATCGAGCGTACACTTCATCCCTCCACGAGGGAAACCGTTTCCGAATTTGATTGCTAAGTTGCCAGTACGCCAAGAGCGCCGCATGCCACTCCAATGGCGATATAATTTCCTGTTCTTCGGCGTTGCTTTCAATTGCATTCATGTTGATTGGAGCTACCGTTTCGTTCGAGACATGATTTTTTCCCCTCAACGAATCCACAGCACGACGCACCACGCGCCGTCTACGCCGCAGACCGCGTCGACTCCCCAGCTTGTCGTACCCCGCGATCACGAGGGCTTCCAACTTTTTCACCACCGCCGTCAAGGTCGCCATTTCGTCTGCGAACTCCCCCACCGTAATTATTGACTCGGCATCGATTTTTTCCCCAGCATGCAATGTCGTGGAAGTGCGAGCGAACAACGCCTGCCACGACTCATCCTTGCGTATCCACTCGGGAGTGTGCTTCCATAAATGTTGTACCAGCACGTAGGCCAGCAGCGTCGACGCCCCGGCACCGCCCACGGCGCGAATGCCAGCGGCAAAAGTGGCGGGACTCACGAAGAAGAACGGCGGTGGAAGGATGGGCGGTAGCATGATTATTATTTGATATTTGATTTGATAGCTGCTGTTTCTTGTTATGCTGCAATTTGATGTCAATCAGGAATGATTATTGCTTCGCTTCTCATCCCAACGGCAACTGAGGCCGAGGCCATGGTGCCAGCGAGTGAGAGGTAGTAGGTAGAGATATCGAGAGAGCGGACGAATCTCCGTGTGTTGTTGTTGTTGTGTTGTGATGAGGACCACTTCTTTTTGTGATCTGACACAGGACAGACAGTCGAAGTGTTCAGTATTACAACGACTTGTCGTCTGTTCGTTTGTCAGGTGGCAGAGGTGACAGTACGAGGCCTTCAATCATGATGTTAGTGGTACTAGTACGGAGATGGATAAGTGGTAATGTTGTGTGGTGCTGAGGAGAACGGATTTATCATGCCTAATATATTTGATACTCAAACTATCCATGTCCCTACTGCTTAGGTAGCTTTTCGTGGCCATTCAACAAGCCCCAAAAGTCGCTTGCCAAGATCTGACAGATTCGGTGCTTCCTTCCTCATTCCATTGAGATCATCATCTCCGGCAGTTGTCTCATCCTCTTCGATAATATTATGTTGTCGAATCCAACGATCTCCCACCCCGGGAGGCCGTTTCAACTTCCAGTCATTCAGCTGCCGTGCAACAAACCTCCTATTTACTTCCACATCGGGCAAGAACGAGCAGTACACGACCGCTCGTGCACCAGAGGTTCCAAGGGGTAGAGTCTTACTGCCCTTCCCATCACCATTGCAGCTACCACCAATCCCCCCTAAATCATCCCCAATTGGAGGTGAATCATTCCTGTACGAATTTCCATGAGGAATTCGATTGTCCCAAAATACGGCGCTCCCCGCCCGCACTGGAATGTGCACCATTCGTTGAATAATGTCTTGGTCTAACAATGGGCTTACATGTGTGTACTCCCCCACGCACAGCGGCGTTTGTAGTCGAGATTGATTCTCTCGTTTCGATTGTCGTCGCTTGTTAGTCGGCCTGGATTTTCTCGGCGTGCTACCAGTGCCATCTCCACCACCAGCATCGTCGTCATCGTCGCCCTCACGAAGGTTGCTACCTCTGTCGTCCGTCGCTTGTGGATTGTCCTGTCGCTGTTGTCGCCTTCGACCATTTTTTACCCACGAGTGGAACTCACGATGAAAACCCGGACATGCCTCAAACCCACCGGTATTCGGTTGTAAGTTGTCCGTCAATGACACGAAGCATTGGATTGGTCGCCATTTACTCTTTTTCGATGCGTCAAAATACATTTCGGGGCAGCAATCAAAGTGTGGCGTCAATGATCTTTGGAGGGGTCGCGCTTTGAACTGCCTCTTGGTTGCTGTTGATGATACCGCGGGTGTTGATTCATGGGATGGTAATATAGTTGTTGAAATTTGTTTCCCTATGATTTCGGCGAGTTTCGTTGGAATACGATAGCAGATGCGGTCAATATACTTGATGATGTTTCGTGCGCGAAGGTATGGATGACGTTAGACGAGGAACCTAGATCTGCATACAACTTGTCGCGGTTGTTGTTGTTGCCATTCATCTATCCATTCACCACTCACCATGTACCCTTGACTGTAATCGAATGCACCAAATGGGTGCCACTTGAACGAAACATCTTTGACCAGTCCATCCACTTTCGTACATTCCTCATCGTGACCGCTATCGAATTGGGCAGTCTTACTATCCAGCGATCCCTTCATCCTATCATCGCGATCATTATCATTGCCATTCGGGGGCAATACCACATCTTCCAACTGTTCTCCCGAGTGGCAGTACGCCTCCTTCCATAACTGGCAAGTCATTCGGAACAGTGTCTCGTTGGTCGCAATTTTCAATTTCCATTCTGGATAAAATATATCTAAAACGCCCCCTATGCTTGATAATATTTGTGTCCAAGACAAGTATACAGTAATGAGTAACGTGATGAACATTAATTGTCATGTGCAATAAGTTCTGAGGCTTCGATGACATAAATCTCAAGCAGTCAGCCTGCCAACCATCTTCCTGACCCAACAAACCCAAACTTGGCCAATACAATAAAAGCACGTACCAGCACCATTGGTCGAGCTTGCATTCGCCAAATTCTGCCCCGTGCGCTCCAAATCGTGAACATTTACACCATAGTCATGCTTCAACGTGGAAGCCAGGCCATGTTGGGCTTCGATAACTTCCTCGGAGGAGAGAACGTTGTCCACGACGAGGATACCGTCACGAAGGTAGGTGTGAATTTGCTTGGGCGTTAGTAGTCGTGGTGGCGTCGGCGGGCCTTCTTCGTGGTTCATGATGTTGTTGTGAATTATTTTATCTGGCGATGAGGAATGGCGGGAGAACTTGTTCCCGCCATCGGATCTTTTACTCAAACAAGGAATTGAACGACAACAACTGACAACTGACACCTCCTGCTCGCTGCCTTTTCTCCTTGCATCAAGCAAAACCGAACACCAGAGACAAACAAGAACTTCATCATTAAAAGCAATTCACCATGCGCACCACCGTCACCTTCCTCCTCGCTACCCTCTTGCCCACTATTACACCTGCCGTCGTTACGGCATTTGTCCCAACTGCTATTCTTGGCCATGCTGACAAAAGTCGCCGCCTTCACGTAACCATGAAGCCAGATCCGATGAATGAAGCCATCATCGACATCAATTACGCCAAATATTGCGCTGATCACGCTGGGGAATGTTCCTTAGAGGACATGGAACGCATTCGCAATGGTGAGTCACATGCGATTTGCTTGCTACTTATGCAGAGGATGCTAGAACAGCAGTTTGTTTTGTTGCACCAATCACTGACATACCATTCATTCATACTTCGTTCCAGCACTACACCAGGAGAGAGTGTCGCACGTGTTTACCGGGACCGACGGTATTCACAATCCTCATGGACTCATTGAAGACATCGAGCACAAGCTTCTGGAGAACGACCTTGCCCTGCAAACGGCCTTGCGACACGACAAACTTGCGACGGTGCACATGCAGGAAGACTCCATGGCGGCTTACGGGATGACGAGTCCGTATTCATCAACTATGACCACGCCAACAGTTTTGGATGGAGGATTGGACGAGGAGAGTAGTGAGGCATTGATGATTTGTATTGCTATAGCTGCATTGGCTATTTTGCCTCAATTTATTGGAAACTGATTGGAACGATGGAAAATGAATTAGGAACGAACAACTCTTAGCATTTCCGTCGCAATAGGGAATTGTACGCAGTATTGTGCTTCATCCAGCGATGACGATGGAGGATTGAGTACTATGTTGAGAGTAATGTTTGCTTACTTAGAGGTATTTCTCATTTTATCACTATACTCGGTCCACAATTCTGCTAACTGTTTCTCTGTTTTTGTATTCGACATTGTTCACGTCACTTTGATATGAGGAATATATTACTTCAAGTGGTACATCAAATAGGTTTGACGCGCCTGCTAACTTTTCTTGCTTCATCCTCTGCAGCGTGGCCTTATCGAGCAATCGAAGTTGAATGTTGGCTGGAGGTTGCTCTTGCGTCGGGCCACTTCGCAAGTCCTGACGACCTGCCAAATGTTGTAAGTCTTCAAGGAGAACATCTACCCCAGAAGGACGATTTCTTCCGACAACTAATTCCATATCATCCAACTCATTCACGAGGAAAGATAGTTTATCATCAACACTTGGCGATCGAATTCCAAAATCAATCTCTTTTTGGAGTTTTGAAGTCGTTTCGTTGACTGAACTGGTATTGTCACTTTTTTGCTGTGTACAGTGGATCCTGAGAGCACGGAAACACCTCAATGTTAATGTCCGTTGATGCGCGGCAGTCGCATTCTGAACCATGTCCTCTTTTCTTTGTTGTTCTGCCAAATTTTCACGCGTCCAGCTCATCCAACTCTTCACAATCCTTCTGCTCAGCATCTGATTTCGATGGGCTATGGCTTTTTCCCCAACTTCTCTGTCCACGCGTACTCCACTTGAAGTTGCCTTCATGGGAATCATTTGAGAATGCCGACAAAATATGTCCAGATTCTCCGGGGCAACAGCTGGTAACTGATACGAAGTTTCGCCAAGGAGTCTACGAATCACAATCACCAGCCTTACTTTAGAGCGGAATAATTTGATGCCTCTCGATTGTGGGTTTTTCTTCTTGCTAAACAATAGCTTGAGAGTGTCGAATTGTGCGGTTGCACGCCTCAACAACTGATACCGCATCGATATTGCATTCACTGAGGGTTTTATTTTGGAGCCTACAATTGACATGATGTCCAGAACCGGTGATTGATTGATACAAGTGTCGCCATCGCTGTCGAAAAATGCGGGTGTAACGGCAAATGATGTTTCCTCGCCCTGAAATCCTTGGATCGAGGATGTATTCGTCGAATCGACCATTTGTGCCTTAGAACGAGAGAGAGCATCAGTAGAAGTGCCACAGTCTCCTGGTATCTGGTCCCTCCCACTACCATAGTACCAGCTTCCAAAAGATTTACCCAATGTGTCACGCTCGGAGATGCCACTTTCCATGGCATTCCTCTGAATTTGAATGTCATTTTCAGCGAATTTGAGCTCTCTGATGCAGAAACCGCATCTTGCTTCACTATTCGTGCTCCACCACTTTATATATTGGCGCCAGTCTTCATTTTCCACATTAAGTTCGCTCGTCGGGATGATGATCCCGGAAGCTTTTGCATTATTTTGAACCTCTCTATCTCTGATGCTCGCCGATAGCTAATAATCAAGTTGTTATTGGGTGATGATATGATTGAATGTTCCTGCAATCACATTTCCAAGACGAACATACCTCTATTTCCTTTTCGGCATCAGAAATTGAGTCAAATGGAGGGAATATAGTAGATATTTGGGCATCAGCTGATTTTGGAACCTCCCTTGATACAGGTGATTCAATGTGTCTTTGAATCATTCTTGCAAGAACAACAAACTGTTGGAAGGTTATCGTCTTTACCTGCAGAAGTAACCCCTCATGCGTCGCGAATGGGACGTATTTGCGGACGATTGAAAGACAAGACCGAACGTCTCTCCATTGTATCTTGCCTTCACATATTTTATCAACAATGAATTGCCATGAAAAGAGGCGACTTACATCGAGCAACGTGTGAGAAACTTCCATCAAATCATCCACTAACAATACGAAAGACCTCGCGTTCGTGTCCAGTGCAGGGTTAACAACGTTCAGTTGACGCTGTAAATACTCGTTTTTGTCCTTTGTGATGGGTTTACCCACCAATTCGCTGTAGACAAGCAGGTGATCCCAAGCATTTTCATCGATGTAGGTTTCGTAGTTGTTGACATCGTCCTTGTCGTTCGTTGAAAGGATATTTGCAATGAATGCGTCATTCTCGCAAGCGAAATCAAGCATGTACTCCCCGTTTTTGGATTGAACAAGTTGGACAACCGCCGGAATGAACGGTGATGGATCATGGCCGCTTCTGATTCTTGATGCAGCATTGCCAATTGATTCTACTTCATTTTCATCCGGGGAAGAAGGAACGCCGCAAACGTTTTCAGTTGTGTTGTGGACTGAGTTTCGTATCACAAATGATGGAGGAGGAATCATCGTCAAGTGTTTTGTCCGTATTGCCTTAGAATGGACGAGAACGTGAATTATTTGATTGAGCCTAATTTAAGATTTGAGTTTGATTGAGCCTATTTTAAAAAAATTGAATGATTAATAAACTGATTTCATTAACATATCGCTTACTCTTGTTAAGTATTGTACATGGCTGTCATTCAACAGAGTAAATGGAGAATCATCTACTTCATTCGCTTCTTGGTCACCTTCTTCATCTTTCCCACACCCGCGCGACCCTGATTCAGCATTTAAACGGTATGAGAAACAAATAGGGGCATAAAACCAAATATGAGCTGCCAAATAACATGAATTGCACTGACCTTCTTCTTTTTGAAGGCGCCTGCACCGAGCCCATCATCATAATCGTAATCGTACGCCGTCTCTCCTTTGGCATACTTGCCCTTCTTGACATCTCGCTCCTTCTCCTTTGACAAAGAACCGTTCATCACTCTTTGTAAAATATCAGCACTCTTTTGCGCCTCAGACTGTAAAAATTTCTTATTCGTACCACCGCCACCACCACTGCTAGCCTCGAGATTTTTGCGCTTCTTTCCCTGAATGGACTTTGAAAACTGCTTCTCCGGCTCTCCCTCCCGCTGCTTGTCGAATCGTCCCAACGACGCAGTCGAAACCTGCGTCGCTTTCAACGCCAACTGCGTCGACGGCTTGCCTCTCTGTGCAGACTTCGTTGAAGATGATTTGACCATATCTACCGGTACTCCCACGGGCGCGACTAATCCGCGCTGACGATCCTTCTCCTTGGCAATCACTCGCTGTTTCGTAAGGCGTTCGTTATTCTTGGAGAATCTGTTCGCACTGCCTTTTTCCAACGCGCCGGCATGCTCGGCATTCCTCATCCGCGCTTCCACATTCTTATTCACTCGACTCTTCTTCTCCTCCCTTAATTTCTCCCAAGGATCTTGCATGGGATCATCATTCTTCTTAACCTCGATGATTGGCCAAGATTCCGGCCCGGCATTGGCCTTGTTCTGAAGCGAACCGGTGAGATGTTTCCATTCCCCGGTGGATTCGTCGTATACCTTTCGCGAGCGTTTCGACTGAGGAGCAATGCCACGTTTGAGTGCAAATTCTTCCCATTTGGAGAGTTTCTTTGGAGGAGGTGGTGGCTGCAGTACAATAAATTTGTGTCATGAGAATATTGAAGCGATGGAACAGATCCAGAACAAAATGAATAATAGCGTCTGCAATGAAGCGATGGAACAGATCCAGAAAAAAAAGAATAATAGTGCATGCAATACAAATCTCTATTCGAAGAACAACGCACCAATGATCTCGGCAATCTTGTCTCCGCCGACAAAGGTAGCTTGGCTAGCAATCCCACATCCGTCTTTTCTTTTGGCAGTTTCCACAATTCACGCAACAGTTGCGTTGTACCCTCTGCAGCCTTGGCCAAAAGCAATGATTCATTCACTTGCAGACCGGCAGTGTTGGTGGCAATCGTGGGTGAGGTGCCGTACCATTCTTGATTGGGTTGCGACTTTGACTTTTGCTGCTGGTTTCGATAGAGCTCGACGGCGTTGATTTGATGTGTGTTGAATGCAAGCAGGTTGGTCAAGTCGAAGATACATTGCTCATTATTGTCGTTGATTATTACTTGGGACGAGTCGACATTGTCAGTGGCAGCGTTCCCGCCACCTCCTTCGTCGTCGCTCTCTTCCTCCTCGTCATCACCGCTGCTGCTAGCGCTGATATCTTCGTCCGAGTCGGAAGGCTCCGTCGTGGCGTCATCGTCGTCGTCATCATCGTCGGGAATTATTTCATCTCCCTCGTCACTGTCGCTGTCGTCCTCAAAATCTTCGGCGAGATCCTCTGCTGCCTCAGAGGAGCTTGTACTACTTGTCGTAGAAAACGGTTCATCGTTGTTGGAACTGGCGTCGGCCTTCTCAGTCATGGCATTCTTCGATGCCGCTTTCCTTGCCATGATAGTGATTGGTGATTGATTGTAGAGTTGTCAAGTAGTTGGAGTTTGTGAGAGCAGAGATGAGTAAAGGAAAGGTGTGAGAGAAAAGATACAGCGTGGGTGAAAGGTGAAGGAGGTTCGGGACGTATGGGATTGGGTGGTGGCGGCGGAGACAGACGACGAACGAACGGTGTATGCCGGCAGTGGAAGCAAGCATTCATAAATTGTTTTTTGACCTTCGAGCACAACGGGGTCTTTTCGGGCTCACATCTTTGTAATTTTTCTCTACTGCACGAAATCTGTTTTTTTCTGAGCCCATCAGATCAAATCCCTTCTGCACCCACTTTTTTTCCTTCGGCCATCATCTCTGCAGGCAGAAAATTTTGTGTACCTACTCAAATTGAGTTGAGTACTACTCAAATGTAGACTGTCCGTCTTCAGGAATGATTTTATCTCTGCAGGTAGAAAATCTAGTGTGTACATGCATACTCTGCCTCCCACCATGATCATATCAGCCACACCCACTACTTGATCAGTGACAATACTGGCCAATCATGACAACTATCTACCACCCACCAAGCCCTAGTGTTTATTATGCCAGCAGTGCAGACAGTCTCAAACAGAAACAACAGAGAATATCAGAATGATAATTACAGCAGTAAAAATTTTAAAATTATTTTTGCTGTTGAAGTATTATTTTATTAGTAATAATGATTATTATGAATTATTCTTAAATTATGGCCGGTGTCGATGGTTCATGAATTGCTTATGATGGTGCAACTGCAGTCTCCATTTGTCCTTGTCTCTCGTGCTCTCCCGTTCTCTTTCTCCAGATTGTCCCCATCTCTCTCTTCCTCTCCCTGTGGCGTCGGTAGCGGCAACTCTCTCTCTCCCTCCTCTTTCTCCCATTTTCACTTCCCAGCTCTCTCTTTCTGTCTCACCCTTTTGCAGCAAT
>JALLBB010000417.1:0-15700 GCA_036939735.1 Discostella stelligera | reverse complement strand
GAAAAAAGTGAGTACGAGCCGCAAGTGGTCGGAGTTTTGTCGGTAGGATCAATGTTGTACCTCCTGTTAAAAAAAGTGAGCACGAGCCGCAAGTGGTCAGAGTTTTGTCATCAGCATTAATGGCGCACAAAAAGTGAGTACAAGCCGCAAGTGGTTGGAGTTTTGTCGGTAGATCAATGTCGTACCTAATGTGAAAAAAAGTGAGTACAAGCCGAAAGTGGTCGGAGTTTTGTTTGTCGTCTGGATTGGACTTGGAAAAAGTACGTTCGACCACAAGTTGTCAGAGTTTCGTCTTCAAGAGTTTTGTTGTATTACTTCAAGTAACCATGATGGTGGGGGTGTGCACTCTGTCACATTGATCAACATGTGTGAAATCCATACCTTTGCTCTTTTTACCATATCAATTTGTTGCTGTAGACCATGTATCACGTTCTCAAGTATGCTTGAGTCTGGACAGATATGAGCAGCATACATAAAGATGCTTAGCACAAATAATGAAGAAAAGTAGCACTTGTTTGTAATGTGCAAAGATCTGACATCATAATGATGTCTGTGTTCAGGGCCTATGGAATGCATAACCAATTGTATGGACCTTTGAAAATCACCATGTGATGAACTGCTTATGAACAGAACTGTGCATTTGTCATGATTTGAGGGGGGTGGATAAAATACAGCAAGTAAATGATCCGTCAAAATGTTGTCGTCATCAATAATTCTCCTGATCAGAAGACTTGGATGTGACCTGCCTTGTGTGACAGGGTGTGAAATTTCATTCGACAGGATGTTCATTCCAATGCATTCCACCATCAGCTTAACAAGGTTTGTGAATTCAGGTCCATCAAGATAAGAATAAGGGGTGCAAAGCAACATTGCACTACTATATGTTGACTGGCCACCAGTGAAGGGGTTGTAATCAGCAGCCTTCCAGTATCCAGTAGATATCCTACCATTGTTAATTGTATACTTCAAGTACAGATACATGAGGTCTCGCTCCTTGTATACATAATTATTGTGTACGTGCATCTCAACCACATTTCGATGACTGTTGTAGAAATAGAAATATGTTGATAGATTTTGGTCCCTCTTTTCCCAAATTGCAAACCATAGTTTGTATTTGAGACAAAGCAAGGAGCATAAAAAAGAATGATGCATTGTGTCGAAACAATCTTCATCGAATATATGTTTTGCAAGGTCATTGATATTTCCAGGAGGTGTTTGAAGTTCATTCCATTTCTCTATTATTTCATTGGAAAAAAATAAGCTGAGATCTTCATTGGCATAAAAGCAACTGAGCTCACCAAGGAAATCATATAAATAAAATGGATCCTCTGCTTGAAATGTTTCTTCCGTTACTGCAAAATGAGGATGTGCCACTTCTTTGGACTGAAGCAAGGACAAAATTGCTTTTGAAAAACTTCTGGCCACAATTGGATTCCGACTTGGATGAGTCTTGAGTGTTTTCATTATTTTGCAGTGGTCCAATGAAAAATCGTTTGCATAGGAAAAAACATCGTACTCCTGATGTGCCTGCTCAGTATGAAGAACCCTTAGATAAATGTTGTCTGCTGTTCTCAAAAACCAGTGACAATCAATTTTGGGAGATATTGCAACTCCTTGAAATTGGTATGTGATGACCTTGTGGTATGTGTGGGTGTACACATGGAGGTATGACAATGAGGTCACATGATCAAGAAAAAGTATGTTCGCCATAAAGGCAAGAGATGCAGCAGGAAAAATGACCTCTGGACAGTATGTGCGAAACGTCTCTAGTGATTCTGTTGGTAACAAAGAGAAGTTGTTGCTATGCTGCAACTGATCGACACACTGTGCTCTCTGGAAATATTTGTTAGGGACAGCTGCATCGGTCAGAAAGTGCTGGCTGAATTTTTTTAACCTGCTCAGATGATTCCATAATGCCAGACGACTGTCATTTCCTGATGATGATTGAGGAATGAAACAGTGATCTATAACATAGTACAGGTCACTGGATTGAACATGAATATCATACTCCTCGTTGTAGGTCCCAAAAGTAACCAAATTTTCTCCAGATATGATAAACATGTGCAGATTCTCAGATCTGTAAAAATGATTTTGTCTTGTGTTGTAGTGATCCAATTTCAAAACAAAGTCTTCTTTGAGTGATGATAGTAATGATTGCCTCAGTTTAGTAAGCATCCCCTGGGACAGTAATTGGTAGGAATTCAAATCTGGAGTGCCAACTTGGCAAGGGAAGAAGTAATGGATGGATAGCTTAGTAATCAGAGCATACTTTGTGCGAGCATTTGCAGTGCTTACTTCCAAACCATGACACAAGTCCAATAGCTCTTTATAGCTTGAATTGAAATTTTTTAAAATTTTGGCTGCAACAGTGAAGGAGGTGGTGGGTTGGGATGGATGGTGTGAGAATGGTGGCAATGCCTCCTGGCTCCTCAACAGAAGAGACTGGTTGTGACACTGACAGATGTGATGATACAACCGGTGTATAAAAAAGGGGTCCTGAATGTCAAAGGGTTGTGTCAACTGTTCAAGCAAAATGACCACTGTGAGATAGGGATCTTCTGGCCACTTGTCTGCCCTGTTGAATCTGTTGCGTTGGTGGCTTCTTCCTTGGGTGAGCTTGAGGGTAGACTCAAGAAAAGAGCTTGAGTCAAAGAATCGTGGATGTTGGTAGTCCATAATTGAGGAGTCCATTTCCCTGATATGATTGATTAGCCATCTGTCCCCTCCCATGATGTTACCGGTTGGGATTGTTCTTTCTGTTTCTTGCTCACCTCGATTTTTCAGATTCTTTTGGGAAATTATTAAAGTTTTGATGTCATGACATGAATCAGCAAGAATTAGCAAGTCTTTGAGAGATAATCTCTCAACACAACCAGTAGGATCTGGCTCATCCTCTTGAATGAATTCCAAAACCAAAATGGACCCTTGTGTTGAAATTCCAGCACTAATCAAAACACTTTTAACCTCAAACAGGATGGGATTAGGTATAATTGGCTTCCTGCTGACTGACGCAGCAATTTCATGATCTGAGTGAATATTCAGAAAGTTAGACTTGAGTAACTTTGCCTGTCCAGTGGGGTCATGTCTTTCATGGTCTGCCAACCACTTGGAGATGTACTTTAGGTTGAAGTTGGATGCAAGTCCTCCAGTTAACATAATCATATTGATCAAAGACTGCAACCATTGTTGCTCCTTTTCTCCAGAATGAATGTCACAGAATCGTAAAGAGGACCTAAATCTCAAATATGGTTTTACAACCTCAATGAGGGAATACAATTTTGAGCGCACTGGGTCAATGGGAATATGATGCAGAGCTATAACTCTTTCTTGGAAAAAAAGATCATTAACAGCCACATGTACATGTAATAGCAAATCAGTAAGGGTACCATGAAGCCTGAGATCCTGTCCCAAGTTGTCAACTCCTGGCCTAATGGATACTTCCAAGCGTGAACATATACCATCGTCATGAATAAAAACTGCAGCTTTGTTGAACATGACTTGCATGGAGTTTAACATGACTTGCAATTTCCTGAATGTGCATGTGTGAAGATTGGTCATTTGTGAGATAGTCATGGGCATAATATTCTGTACCTTCCTCATAATGTGAGAAATTGTAGAATACAGCTTCACACTGTGAATGGAGCAATGATTGATTCTTGTTCCATGGAACTTTGCATGTAAAAGATCTGACCAATTATCATTGAATTCAAGTGATCCACACTCATCAGACTCATCATCAGAATCAGAATATTCATGATAATGATCACTAACTTGACTGTACTGACATTTCTTCCAGTCCTTGTGTTTCAGTCGGATAGTACCCTTCTGTTGTGAGGGAAGACATTTCATCGAATCATTCTGTACAATGCACTTCACATCATGAATTGCCCATGTTTCTGTTTGGCACTTAGAAAAAACTGATGGTATGTGTTTTAAGCTTTTGTTTCTTGTGTGTGACAATTGAATCAGTTTGTCATGAAATCGAGAATTAAATGCCACATCCAGTTGGGTTGTCTCAACATCAATTCCACTTTCCCTCAACCTCTTCACCTCATTAAATAATTTTCTTATTTGACATGGATCATTTTCATCTTCTGTTGCTTGAATTGGATACCGAGTCCCAAGGTTGGCAACATGAATGACAAATTTATTCTTATCTGGAACATAGCAGGATGACAAAATGGCTTCAATTACCAATTCATAGCATGGTAAGTTACCTCCACAATTAGGATTGACGCAGATGTTGGGGTTGGGGGATAATTCAACATTGGCAGATAGTCCTTTATTTTTGTTCAGAAACTTTATCACCTTCTCACGACAGGAATTGTGCACTGCCAGTTTGACTGGTGCACTGATGACCAATGATTCATTTGACACCAGTAGGTCACTGCACTTTATGGATTGCACATGTTGACACTGATTTTTGGATGAACCAAACATGCTATCAGTTTTATTTGCTGCAACTTCTGAATGAGGGAAAGTCACCGTCGCCAAAGGCTGGGAGAATGTACATAAAAACCTTTTAATGGCTTTCCTCTGTTCTCTGTGTAGTGTGAAATCATTTTGGGATGGATCTGCTGTGATAATGAAACTGAATGCATCACAGTCAATTGAGTTAGGACAAATGATGGTTTCTTCTGCAATACTACCATAAGAGAATGAGGACTGATGATTCAGCATGTTTAAGCACCCATTAAGGAGATGATCAATGATTAGCATATCTTGTCCATGATGGAGATCAACCATGGCATGTCCTGGATTATACTCGCTGTCAGAATCATAGGATTCACACATGAAACTACTACCACTAGTACTAGCACCACCACTATCAGAATTACTACCATCAGTCCCTTCCGGATAGATTGAGGTATCATCATACATGAAGCTGTTGTTTGCCATACTAGAGCATACAAGTACATCCAAAAATCAAAAATCAAGATCTGAAGATCAAATTAGAAAAAAAATGAGTAAGAAATTGCTATTTTTTAGTATCCTACAAACTATTCCACAACCCCATTGCTACCCAACACTATCAGATCTAACCAATTATTGGCCGAGATATCTTGACATCCCTTGTCGAGAGTTTTCTCTTTTTTTCAACCCCTTTTCTTCCCTTGGTTATGCCCTTGGAAGATGTTGTGCTTGAAGGACTGACGCTGGTTTTGGAACAACCTCCACCGGTAGAACTAGCAGTTGCCTTTGTCATCTTGGGACTGACTGCACGTCTTGTTGAGACTGTTTTTGAACTATCTGCACGACCTCCACCAGTAGAACTAGCAATCATCTTTTTCCTCTTGGTACTGGCTGCAGGTCTTGTTGTTACTGTTTTTGAACAATCTACACCAGTAGCACTGGCAGGTTTCCTGTTCAAATGAGTTGTTGTTACTGTTATGGAACTGGTAGCACTAACAGGCATCCTGGCCCTGTTCAAGTGAGTGTCTGTAGGTGTTGATGTGACTGTTTTGGAAGTTGAATTGGTAGCTGTATTAAAATACCTCTTGGTAAGGCAGTCAAAGAGCCCCGGGTTGTGGATTACTGGAAGCTGTCCATCAAGGCACTTAGTAAGAAAAATGTTTAGTAGCTGGTTTTTGGCCTCCTCCCGGGGATAAAACACATCACATAAAAATGACCATTTGTTTCGTTTTACTGTGGTGTTTCTTGACTTGTCAAGATATTTAAGGGCATCTAGGAGTATTTCGAAGGCTGGAAGAAATGGGTTCTCCATTATTTGATCTTGTTCTTGTTCCAATAATTGCTCTGTCAGGAGATATACTAGTGCTGTTGTAGGAATTTTAAGCTTGCTGTCAGGGGGGTACTCCAGATGACCAATGAACTCATCCACAGTTGCAACAGACACCCCATGTTTGTGGAGAAAAATCATTTCCCTGAAGAAATGTTTCACTAAAGTCTTCATTCCAGAGTGTTCTGTCAAGAAGTTCTTCATAGTTTCACTCAATTGTTTTGGCTGAAACTGACTTGTTTGATCCAAAACCTTGCGAGGTGGTGAAGCAATTGATTCTTTCGCCACTTTGGAAGTCAGCTCTTCCAGTATGCAGTCATGTAAACAACAATTTTTCATTGTTGGAATGGTGTTGAGGAATGTCTTAGTGGAAATAAACTTAGTCAGTCTTGCAAGTTTTGTCTGTGATTGCCACCAAGATATTGCTTCGAGCAAAGGTAAATGGTCCATTTTGGTTGTCACCTGCTCTTCCTTCTTTTGAGTAATGACATCAAAAGTGAAGGACACAAAAAAAGCTGTGAAGAGCAATACCTTGTTCCGTTTCAAGTAATTCCCTTGAGGTGTGTCAGGAACAAGTTTTTCCAATGGAAGAAGTTCGTCAACTGAAATCGGAGGGGACATCCCTAGCCACGAAAAACAGACCATGGATGACAAAAGTGCCTCTTCCAAAAAGAAGCAATGGTAAGAGGTCAGGTGCATCATTGCCATTGGTAGCTGTTTGAACCTAATGAGTTTTGCAAATGTAGCTATGACAGACAAGGACACACTTTTGGTGAAAGACGAAAGCCAACACCAGAGGTGATCCAGCAAATTATCCACATTCTCTTGTTTTAGCCTTTTCTCACTTGATGTTCCTGACCCATTTTTAGTCTGCATCTCTTGGTTTATTAGTTTTGTAATATAGAAGTGGGAACGTTTTGAAATGAATGACCACAACAGAATCTGTGACAGCACCTGGAACTTTGTTGCTCCAGATATGTTGTGACAAGAAGTGAGGTTGCTCAGGATGTCCTTCTCTGAACAGAGATTGCTAAAGAAATATCTGTCACTGAAGGAAATAACCTTTACGCCTAAGGAAGCAAGGATTTCCATGTTTGACTTTGTCTTGATAACAACTTTGATGCCAGAGTACCTCTGTTCAACCCAGAGAGAAACAATGCTATTCACTTCTGTGGCATTATTTTCGGCAACTGCTTTCTGGAATGCAGGCATAGACAAAAGAAAATCATTGTCGCAATCACCTTTGTGCACAGTGTGTATAAGTTTGTTCAGCTTGTTAATGATAGTACCTATCATCATCTTGACAAGTTTTGGATCCTTGTTTAGAAAAATGGTTTGAACTGCTGTCTTCAATAAAGCGACAGATGTCAAACTATGGTGTCAGAAAGATTTATCCCTAACGTAGAAAAAGGAGTTCGAGCCAAAGGTGGTCCAAGTTTTGTTGTCTGGATTGTGTCTGGATCAATGTCACTCCAGCGCAGGAAAAGTGAGTTTGTGCCGCAGGTGGTCTGAGTTTTGTCGTCGGGACTGGTATCACCCCAGTAAGCAAAAAGTGAGTTCGAGCCAAGGGTGGTCAAAGTTTTTTTGTCTGGATTGTGTCTGGATCAATGTCACTCATGCGCAGGAAAAGTGAGTTCAAGCCAAAGGATCAATGTCGCACAGTTTTGTCGGTAGGATCAAAGACTACCTAGTGTGATAAAAAGTGAGAACGAGCCGCAAGTGGTTGGAGTTTTGTCATCAGATTTAATGGTGCACAAAAAGTGAGTACGAGCCGCAAGTGGTCGTAGTTTTGTCGGAGGATCAACGACGTACCTGGTGTGATAAAAAGTGAGAACGAGCCGCAAGTGGTTGGAGTTTTGTCATCAGCTTTAATGGTGCACAAAAAGTGAGTACGAGCCGCAAGTGGTCAGAGTTTTGTCATCAGCATTCATGTTGCACCTGTATTGAAGAACGGTAGTATGATGTGAGCAAAAGATCGGAATAGAAATCTATTTTAGTCAGCTTTTTCTCGTGCTATTCTTGCTGGTCATCTGAGCAGCCAGTTGCTGAGAAGCAAATTCTCAAATCTCAAATGAGGGCGCAAAAAAAGCGTAGGATAGACTCGCCTCGCCTCTATGAACTAAATTGTTTGTTTTAGGCTAAGCCTCGTCAGATTTTTCTTTTTTCCTTTTTTTCTCGGGTAAACGTTCTACCAGATCAATTACCTCTTGCCCAATTTCTCTGCTCATATCTATCAGGATGCGTTTTGGGGGGAGAAGGTTGCAGACATCCTTCAAAAGTTTTTTCAATTCTTTTTTGTCCTCATCACTCATATCGGGTACCATTTGCATGTTTGCGTTATCATTTCCTTGATATTGCTCTGTCTCAGTATCATGGACTGTTGGAGAAGTAACACTAGAATCATCTTCTTCTTGAACCGACATCATATCTGAGATTGGAATGACAATAGCTTCAGCATTACAAATTTCACTCTCTGAGTATTGTTCAAAGAGAACATGATCGTCAAGAAACAAGGGAGCTCCAGCATATTGACAAATGGATGTGGTGAAAATTGATTTGATGCGTGGCACATTTTTGGGCGCAATTGTCACAATGAAGTTAGTGATGTCCTGGATTGCCCTGCTCCTTCGTATGACTGCTGATCGTTTGACCAAGTCCCCATCTACTGTTTCAGTAATTTGTTCTCTGCAGAAGTCACGTGTGAGACTGGCACCAAAGTCAATGACCATTTTGTGAGTGTGACATCGAGTGACGTAAGACAGGAAGTCATGATGCATCCCATGAACAGTTTTTTCAACAAAATAAAAGGGACCAACTGGATTTAGGCCCTGCAAGACGAAGAATTCCACATTTCTTTCAATCGAGCTCAACAACAATGAGAAATTGTAGAGCTCATCGGGCAAGTATAGCCGATTCTTTGTACTCAGAAGACCTGACTTGGTCCACACCAACTTTGAAAAGTATACACTGCTGGCAATGCTCTGAACCATGCACGAGATCCATCGATAAGTTATTGCTTTTTTTAAGGTTGGATTTTCTGTTTCTAGCTGCTGAGATTTGCATTTGTAATCAGAAAAGGCCCTGCCAAGTATGTCGCGTGCCCGACAAGATAATCGTGACCAAAGCAAAAGTTGAATTATCTCGATTGCATGATTCTGTTTGATGACTTTGTCGTAATGGTAGGAAGCATTTTGGAGAAAATAGGCAAGAGTTGACTTTTTGTTTGCAAAGAAATAACCCAAATCATCAGTCTTTTCTTTCTTGTCAGAAAATGCCGGTTTGAAGAAGGCATGCCAAAAGTTCATGTCTTTTTCCAATATTTCAGCAACGCGGAACTCAGGAAACACAGCTTCATTCAAATACGACTTGGAGAGAACATCCCGTATGATCAAAGCAATTTTTCCTAGCCAAAGTTGAATGTATACCTCAGTAACCTGAACTGGTTTTGTTATCTCCTCAAGCAATTTGTCCTTTTGTCCTTCTTCAGCAAGATGTTGCAGAGAATTCCATATTGCCACTGGATCTTTCTTCTCCTTGAAATGACCTTGTGAGTCAATGGGGAATATTGATTTGTCAATACTTGGGAAAAGGAAGTCAATTTTTGCAGCCTTACACGCATTCTCCAGGGATGACAAAATAACATTCAAAAATTCTCGCGGCCCATGCGGATGAACTCCGCTGGAAACTTCCTGACTTTTCTGAGATACATTTTTCATGAACTCAGCAAAGCAATCATCAATTCTGGTGGGAATAAACCCTCGGAAAACACACTTTTCCTCCTTCTTAGGCCATTCCTCTGTTTGCAGAAAGTAATCAAGTGTAATAGTCCTGTGTAACCCATCAATGACATGAGCAATTATCTTGGTTTGTTTGGAAAGATTGTTAATAATAAATGCTCGTTCATCTGCCCCGGAGGCATTACTTGGACATTTTTCATTCCAATCATGACTGGCAATAAAAGCTTTGATTTTATCTGGTTCAAAGTTGCCAAGTAATTTCTCAAGCTCTGATAGGTAGAGTTTCAGCAATGCCGACACTTCTTGTGGGCAGTTTGTTATTAAATTCGAGGCCTCATTCCTAGTTTTTTTCCGATGGTTTAGTGATACTGGGTGGAGCCAGTAAATGGCTTCTTGGAGAATATCTATCGTAAGAGGAGAGGATTCAACATTGATGTTGTGCGAATCGTCTACCGTTGAAAACATTGTTTGTGGGCCATGGTCATCGTCATCTGGTTCGATGATTTTAAAGGTAGTGAAAGCATAGATGAGCAATTGGCTGTCCGTCAAAAATACATGTGAAACGTTTTTGAGCTCATCAGGGCCATCTGTAGGCTCCAACTCCTGTTGTCTCATTGCTTGAAGGATGCTTCTGTTGTTTGGTGCTTTATTGTCAGATAGGCCGACTCTTTCAAGATTAGACAAGCGCAGATTCCACGCGCATTGAACAGGGTACTTTTTTGTGTGATAGAACAAACATGGGAGAAGTCTATAATCGATGGTGAAATTACAAACAGAAGTCTCTTGACGACTTGAATTTTTTCGTTGGATCGCACGGATATTTTTTCCCCGGCCAGTAAAATTTTTTCCGGGTGAGTTGCTCATCATTCAAAAACGTGAGTTTGAGCCACAGGTGGCGTGGTTGGAGATTTGTCGTCGGGATCAATGTTGCACAAAAAAGTGAGTACGAGCCGCAAGTAGACGGAGTTTTGTCGGCAGGGTCAATCTCACTCCAGAGCAGCCCAAACATGAGTTTGAGCCGCAAGTGGTTAAAGTTTTGTTGCTAGGATTTCCACCTCCTAAAATAAAAAAGTTAGTTGGAGCATGTTGGAGCCGCAAGTGGTCAGAGTTTTGTCGGAAGGATCAATGTCATACCTGGTGTGATAAAAAGTGAGTACGAGCCGCAAGTGGTTGGAGTTTTGTCATCAGCATTAATGGTGCACAAAAAGTGAGTACAAGTGGTCAGAGTTTTGTCATCAGCATTTGCACCGGTATAGAAAAAAGTGAGTACGAGCCGCAAGTGGTCAGAGTTTTGTCGGTAGGATCAATGTCATACCTGGTGTGAAAAAAAGTGAGTACGAGCCGCAAGTGGTCGGAGTTTTGTCGGTAGGATCAACAACATACCTGGTGTGAAAAAAAATGAGAACGAGCAGAAAGTGGTCGGAGTTTTGTTGGCAGGATCAATGTCATACCTGAAGTGAAAAAAAGTGAGAACAAGCCGCAAGTGGTCAGAGTTTTGTCATCAGCATTAATGTCGACCTGTATTTGAAAAAGTGAGTACGAGCCACAAGTGATTGGAGTTTTGTCCGTAGGATCAATGTCGTATCTGCTGTAATAAAAAGTGAGAACGAGCCGCAAGTGGTTGGAGTTTTGTCGGTAAAATCAATGTCGTATCTGCTGTGATAAAAAGTGAGTTCGAGCCGCAAGTGGTTGGAGTTTTGTCGGAGGATCAACGACAACCTGGTGTGATAAAAAGTGAGAACGAGCAGCAAGTGGTTGGAGTTTTGTCATCAGCTTTAATGGTGCACAAAAAGTGAGTTCGAGCCGCAGGTGGTTGGAGTTTTGTCGGTAGGATCGTTGTCAGACGTAAGATGAAAATGTTGATTTTAGTCCGAGGGGTGGAGTTGTGCTAAGGATTTATGCCACACAAGTCTATTCCTGAGATGAATAAAAATTCTTAATTAAGTTTATTATAACAAACCTCCTGCTAAATCACACGTACCATCTACCCCCCAAAGTAAATTCTCATCTTCATTGTCAAATACATCTCCAAAATTTTGAAAAGAAGAAGTCATACTTCCATCAGATAGGCTTGGGAGGGGGGGGTGTGAATCATAACATAGTTCCACAGCCGCTGCATTTTCGCCCGCCACTGTTGTCAAATGTATCCCCCTGATCTCCTCTACAGTCGCTTGTTCACAAGAAAACCCACTTGTGTTATCAAACTCGGCTACCTCGGTTGTCACCTCCTGTACCGTCTCTTCTTGTTGTCCAACTACTTGTTCACTAGAAAACCCACTGTGGTTTTCAAACTCAACCTCTCCTTCATAAGCCTCATTTTCCACAAACCGATTTCCAGTGGGGGACTGCTCCTCAGGAAAAGATCTGCAACTGCTTTGATCTGCATCCCCACCTGTTGCTTTTGTCACATGTCTTGCTCTATTTTCCCTTATTGCATCTTCTTGTTGTTCAATGTCTTGTAACAACACGTCAAGGCTGGTACCATTGTTCATGATTGGACCATCCTTTTGTTTTGAAATTTTTGCAAGAAGACGTTCTATTATGCAAATTTTATCAAGGAGTTTAGCAGACTTTTCTCCTAACTCATCAGGCCTTGTACCAATTTTTCTTATACATAACCCCAAGTGGCCTTCCGGATGAAGTCGTTCACACAACTTGTCAAGAAATTCATATTCTTCAAACAAAAGTGGACTCTCTATACGGGGTACCTTGTCCTTTGGCTGACTGTTGGTTTCTGTATCTTTACTTTTTTTCTTCCTCTTTTTGTTCTTTTTGGTAGGTTTAGGGTTGGGGTTCTTCCCTGAATCACTACTTGCCTGAGAATCATGATCATCTTTATCTGAATCCTTGCCTTTGCTTTTTTTCTTGGGGTGATTATTTTCATTTGTTTTTCCCGCATCTTCAGTGTTCTCGAGTGATAAATCAATTACTACCAGCTCCCTCTCTTCTGACCAGGTTCTCCCTGAGGATGGAAGAGCAAGAATATGAGAGGTATTTCGCATTTGTCTTGCTTCCTGATTTTCTCTTTCCATAATAATTTTATCTAATTGAGCTTCTTCTTCCTTGTCCCATAAACAAAGTGGGGATTCGCGGTCAGACCCATGATCAGCAGTAAAAGGGGGCTCAATTATTTGACTGTTCCCGTCTGGGGGATTTTGGCTGCGATACAGTACATCACACTCCGGGCAATAGTTTCCTATTGATGAACTTTCAGGAACGTTATTTTGCTCATACCAAAAAAGTTGACAAAGGTGGTGGGTTGGTTTTCCACAGCCATTGTATTCGCATGGGAGTAATGGAGCTTTAGGACACCTGCAAGGATACCAAGAGCAGATCTGCTGGTTATTACCTTGGGCATCAGTCACGAGAGAGTTACCTTGGGCTGATGAAGGTGAGACACCAGTACCTGTGCCCTCACTTGGCTGTTTCCCATCGTTAGGTACTACTAAATCAGTCAAGAGAGTAGTAGGTGCTGGTTGGTTGGGTGCAGGTGACAGACCAACTGCTGTGTCACTCAGCAAACCAAGTGCACCGGCAGAACTTAGGGGGGCAACTTTAAATCGTCTGGAATATCGGTTGATAAGCCCATGTGAGAACAACTGTTTAGCTTTCCCAAAATCAAAACTGTCAATAGCTGAATCCACAAACCAAGACAAAAAATCATATAGACGAGTAGTGTACATTTCACCAAGGTCTTGATCGCGGTCGACCTTGCAACCTATGATTGAAACACACCAGCTGCCATCGTAGTACTTGTCTTGAATAAATGGATTTCGATCCTTAGGTATAAGTGATGGAACATCATAAGCAAATTTGCTGTGCGCCTTGAAGTGTTCTTTGTACTTGTCTTTATCTTGCTTGCTTAATCCCATGTGCATACCATGAGCAACAACCAAAAATGTCAACAAGTTTGGAAAGGGGTGAAACTTTTCATCAATCAGTGACAGTGCAGTATCATCATTGTTCTGTCGTTGCTTGGCAGTCAGGAATTCATTGAAGTCTTGAGGTACAAGCGCCATGTTCTGTTTTATTGTCGTAAAATTGTTTATATTCCATTTCGTACTGAAGGCTTTGGCTTGTAACGTAATTGCACTGATGAGGAGGCAAGCATAAATGACTGAAGACGGATTATTTTTCACTGGAGCACTGTTTTCATTCCTTTCTGAAAATTCGAAGAACCCATTTTTCCAGGGGCTGTATGAAAAGATTACTGCATCAACCACACTCTGAAAAAATAGTTCAATATTCCTCTGTTCCTGCACCCAGGCATCTACCTCATTGTAAATTTCATGACGTGAAAAATGAGTTAAGACTTGACAAATAGCTTCGCAGGTACCCTTGGACAAGCGCGACCAAAGAAGCACGTGAGCAACAACATACAGCACGGGAGTGGTCTTTTGTCCAAAGCGTTGATCGGAAAACAAATCTCCATACTCTCGTATATTTGATATTGCTGAGTCATTGGTCGAAAATGGAAAGAAACTAAATTTTTCTTTTCTTTGGAACCAGCTATGGATGTTTTTCAACTGTTTTTGCACTGAAGCGTGGCCATCATGGGATATCATCGTGATGTGTTCTGAGGATTTAAGAATTTCCTCTATTGCTTCCACTGAGTCACGTGTCCATTCAGTCAGGAAGAGTTGCACTTGTTCTTGCCATGATTTTGGAGGTTGGTAATCACTGTTAACCAGCGATCTTCTATTTGGTGTATCAATTTTAAAATAACGGGAAACAGAATCCAGTCTCAAATCGTCTTCATACAGGTGACCCACTTCATATTCGTCACATTTTGCTTCTAGCTTGGGGATAGTTAGCAAAAGAAATTGCAATATTGAGTGCTCCTTCTGCCGTGCACAATTCTCCTGACTTTGGGCTGAGATCTTTAACAAACCACGAACAAATTCTTTTGTGATATTCGTTGGGATGATTGCCCGAATGCGCACATTGATGTCCTCCAAAGCATTAGTTTCAATAATTTCCTTGGGCGTAAGGTGTGAGTTGAATCCAACCTGAACCATATCCACAGCCGCGAACCGGTGGATGCCATCAACAACATGTGCAACGATTTTGGTCTGCCATGCAATATTTTTGTAGAGAAATTGTCTCATCCGCAATGTGTCTGTTTCGTCATTTAATTCACTTTCTGTCCAATTCTTTGGCAACCATCCTTCATTCCACTCTCGCTTTTGAATGAAATTTTGAATTCTTGCCTTGGACATATTTGCGGGGAGTAGTTTGTTCAAACACTGAAGATAGCACTTCACTCCATCATCGACAGTCTGAAAGTCTCTTTTTGTATGTGGACTGAGCCATTCCATTGCAAGAGTACATATCTCAATAGAAATTGGTACTGCTTTAAGTTTTTGATCAAGGGCTTGGGCACCATCAAGAACCAATTGAAATAGTAATTCCTCAGATTCCTCCAATTCCGCAGGTATCTCAACAAAGGACGTCAATGCAAGGATGATTGTAGGGCCATCCAAAGCTGAAACTTCGGCTTTCTCTTTACGGTCACTCAGTACGTACAACAGATTTTCCTTGGTTTTTTGGTTTTCGACATTAATGCCAAACCTAGTAGGGTCTGGTTTTCGAACGTTCCATTTGCACCAAAGTAGTTCCGGGCAGTAACAGATCCAATAATTATTGTTCTGTTTGTGCAGCGCCAAGCACGGTAGAAGAGCAGCAGGTAGATTATAATACGACCCTACTTCAACTTCAGCATGTTGAACTCTAGACCTCTGATGTTCTCTAGCGGCTTCTATTGCTCGCTCTCTTGTTCGTGTCATGTTTAAAGCCTGTATTGAAAAAAAAAGAGTTCAGAAACAGGTGGTCGGAGATTGGTTGTAGCCAAAAAGTGAGTACGAGCTGCAAGTGGTTGGAGTTTTGTCGGTAGGATCAATGTCGTACCTGCTGTGATAAAAAGTGAGTACAAGCCGCAAGTGGTTGGAGTTTTGTCATCAGCATTAATGTCGCACCTGTATTGAAAAAAAGTGAGTACGAGCCGCGAGTGGTTGGAGTTTTGTCGTTAGGATGAATGTCATACAAGCAGTGATAAAAAGTGAGTACGAGCCGCATGTGGTCGGAGTTTCATCATCAGCATTAATGTCGCTCAAAAAGTTATGTCGCACCTGTATTGAAATAAAGTGAGTACGAGCCGCAAGTGGTTGAAGTTTTGTCGGTAGGATCAATGTCGTACCTGATTTCCACCTGCTATGAAAAAAAG
>JALLBB010000416.1:0-15684 GCA_036939735.1 Discostella stelligera | reverse complement strand
CGTACATTTCGTACCACAAACGTCAGAAAAAATTGTAAAAATTTGTCCGTTCGGCAAAAAAATTCGGAAAGGTGTGAGTTCAAAACGGGGACAGATAGCCTCACCCAATTCGGAAACATGAATTATCATCATTCACTCTCCCTCTGAGAGATGATATTATTCTTATTCCCCCCTTAGTTACTCGCAACGTTACAATCTACCACATCAAGCAACATGATTTCCTTCATTCTAATGGTGTAAGTGTCTCTATATCGATTTATCTGCTATCCTAACGGTGACGGTCACCCCCACTACCATCGTCGTCCCATGCCATGAAGTAGTGATCTCGTGTATGTTGTGAATGTCCATGTCAGATTACCTTATCCACTCGCTCTCCTTTTGTCCATCTCATCCTCATTAATATCACTCCACTCTTCAAAACGAAACGAAATGAATACTGATTGTGATTATATACAGCAATAAGCAAGGCCAAACCCGCCTCTCGTCCTACTACGAATGGCTCGACATGCAGGAACGCGTGGCACTCGAATCGGAAATTATCCGCAAATGCATGAGCCGATCCGAATTGCAATGTAGCTTTGTGCAATATCGAGGATATAAAGTCATCTATCGACGATACGCCAGTCTTTTTTTTATTGTGGGAACCAAGGCCGATGTAGATTTACGCAAAACCTTGACTTCTTCGAAAAAACAGCAGCAGCAGCAGTCGTCATCCGAGACGAGTAGTGGAGTAAGTGGCAAGCAAGGACGATACGATAAGTCCTACGTCGAAAACTACGAGAACGAATTAGGTTTGCTCGAATTCATCCACTGTCTCGTCGAGACTATGGATCGATGGGCCGGGTCCATCTGTGAATTGGACATTATGTATCAATTGGAGCAGGTATGCCAAACAGTCTCTTTCCTAATATTATGCAACTTCTCTTCCATTACGACCCCAATATAATATTTTTACTCTTCTCCCTTGTCGTTCCGGACGCGATCTGTGTTGCAGGTGCATTTTTTATTGGATGAGATGGTAATGAATGGATATGTGGTTGAGACGAATAAGAGTAATGTCTTGAGGCCGATTGATCTGATGGATAGGGAGAGCAAGAAGAATGAGGGGATGTTTCGTTAGTTGCTAATTGTGTCGAATCCTTTTCAATTCGGTTCGACAGTGGGGGGTAATAACGGGTCGTAAGCCGTAAGCGGCAATGTAGGGTGTGTTGATTATGTGCGGAGGTAGATGGGGGGGTAAATTACGGACAATATATCTTGTCTCTGCTCGGAAATGCGAGAGTGCCGTAGGAATCGGAATGCATGTCATTAAATCCATGGTTAGCCAAAGAAAATGATACTGATATCTCTCTCTTTATTTTGCGGGTTCTAATTATTCGTTTTCCTCCTCATCATCCCTCGGTTGCAGAAAAAAATATCAAAACTAAAATTTGTGCCTAGGTTTTTATATTGATGGGACATGCCCTCTCCCGTCATTAAAGCCTATCCGCTCAAGTACCGATGTATGCAGGAAGAACAGGGGCGAACTGCTCTCATCTTCAACAAAAACATCGATTGAAACTTCCAGTCTTAGTTGACACAACAGTGCTATCAATATCAACGACTTCCCTGTTTGAGGATTTCTATGGATTCGGCGGTGAAGGAGAGTCGCTTCCTAAGTTACTCGAGCTTTCATCGTAGCTGGAAGTGACAGAGACAGAACACGTATCACCCATTGAGTTCTCTTCGTCCCTACTATCGACATTCCTGAAGCTTAAAAATATGACAAAGAACACAATGGCTGAAAACAGAGAACATGTTATCGAGAGAACCAAAAAGTTCATCGAATATGCGCTGTCGATGTCATCCTCGGCTGCGCCCAACATTTCTTGCTGACTGATAAGTGACACAACGGTAGTATTGTTGCCGACGTAGTTTACACTCAATATGTCTGGATCGATGAAATCGCGAAAGGCGAGTCGCAATAAAGTGAATGCATCGTCTTCGATCCACTCGTCTTCAGAACTGCTCCCGCCTTCTACTTCGAGAGTTATCTTACCCTCGATGCTGGTGCACATTTGGGTGCCGGAGATCGAGCAGGTGTCTAATGAGGAAAGTGGCGTTGTGTAATGAGTTTTGGGAACCAAAGAAAGAGTAACTGAAATTAGGATGTACCTGGAAACACTCACATTGGTCAGATATCATATTGCCGGATGATGTGTACGCCGCGACGACACGAGAATACTCCTCCGATTTTTCAGTCAATGATCGCCTGATCTCTTCGTTGTAACAAGAGAGCATACCTTCAGCAAGTGTTACAAGCACAAATTTTTCCACTCGCGTTGGAAGTTCAACACCTGGGATGCCAATGGTTTGAATCTCGCAATAATAGGGAATCTCGATGGATCGAAATTCCTCAGACTCTGTTACCGAGTTACATCGGACTACAGTGTCTGAGGACATTTCTTTCATAACTTGATGAGGTTCTCGCGATAGCGTTGGCCCGCTTACCATACGCAATGACCTCGTTGTGGATTTTGACAATAAAAGTCCCTTGATCGTTCTAAGGGTGGGTAGAACCGTATTGGTAAATACCATCAAAGAATGCAGCGATTCGAATGGATGCCTCTTCGGAGTGGCAAGTATCACTGCAGGAATCGATGGGATAGAATTACGGAGAAGATGGGGTTGTTCTGTGCGACATTTCACTGATGAGCCGAAGAGGCTCAATAGCAGAAGGGTAAAAGATTTCATCGCGTGGTTGATAGATGTAGTTCATCAAATGTGCAGAAAAAATTGCAACGATCATCTTCACGCGACTCAGGCGGGGGTAGGTTCCTACGTAGGAACAGTTAGCAGGAAAACGGCCCCCAGTCCTTGCCGCGATGAAAACCCCCAACCGCTTGGTTTCTTCGCCATTTTGCCAATTTCGAGGGGCCGACATGTGCCATAAAACAATATTGCATTCAGCCTCCGCATCCCAAATCTCTCCCAAATGATCTTGTTATTGATTCTCGCCTTGTTCCTCCCGTCTGCGGATGGTCGGATGTTGCTGGTACACCCAGACGAGACCTTGTCGGAGCGGAAGACGCCCTCGGTTCCGTCGTTGCCGTCACCGACACGGGTGCTGAGCGAATCGATACTTATTCCGACATCGGCCAAGTCAACTAAATCACTCACGGCAACACAATCACAACCGCCAAGTTGTAAATGGAGCTCGTCGAAACCGGTAGCAGTAATCCAACCGCCGACCGCATCAAGTAAACCTTCAAAGACTACAAGCCCACTTCCGTTGTTATCAAGCAAGAGTAGCAAGTTTAACCCATCCCCAGAGTCAACCACCGAGCCAACACCGTTGTATTCGTCCAAACCGACAGCAACTTATACCATTCAACCATCGAAACCGCCGACTCTTGAGTTCACGTCAAACCCATCATTGCCTCCGACGACACCCTCAGCGAACAAGTCAACATCTCCTACACAAAGCAGTCATCCCACTAACAAAGCACCAGAAAGATCAAATGAACCTAGTTCCATCACGACATCAACTACGAGTCCCACATCGGAACGTACCGGCACGCCCACATACCAATACACCAATGCATTACCACCAAACCAACCGATTGATTCAAGCAAATCCTCAAAATCAACAAAGAGCCAACAAAAGAGCAGTAAATCTTACTATTCTTCTTCCAAACCGATAGCAAATAGTACCATTCAACCATCAAGATCGCCGGATTTCAGACAGCCGGCGCCGACAACAATTCCGGCAAATCAATTATCGTTGACCCCATCATCAGATCAGGTGCGAACCAGTACTCCAATAACATCATTGCCGTCGACGGGACGTCCAACTCAATCACCAACTGTATCTGTTGGACCCACGTCAGTTTTGACGTCTATGCATCCAACCTCTAGTAGCCCAATGTCACCGAGACCGACCTCCGTAGCACCATCAACGCAAACAACAAAACCAACATCCGTTCCCAGTAAAGCGAATGTAACCACCTCACGCCCATTTCAATCTTTACCAACCCAAAGTCCAGCAAAGTCACAGTCGCCATCAACTACGACTCCGGGAACAAGTATACCTACGATAGTCTCATCATTGATTGCGACCACTGCACGCCCCACACAAGTGATTTTCACCGCAAGCCCCTCACCTCGCTCGCCCCAGCCGACAACAATGCCGACGAATCAATCATCGTTGGCCCCATCATCATATCACGTGCAAACCAGTATTCCAACAACATCGTTACCGTCGACGAATCGTCCAACTCAATCACCAACTGTATCTGCTCGACCCACATCCACTGTAACGTCGATGTATCCGACTCATCCGTCAATGTCACCGCGACCGACCACCAAACCATCGACGCAAACAACAAAACCAACATCCGTTCCCAGCAATTACAATGAAACAACCACACACCCCATTTTACCTCCGCCATCCCAAAGTCCAGCAACGTCACAGCCGCCAAAAAGCACAGTTCCAGGAACAAGTATACCTACGGTCCTTTCAACATCGATTTCGACCACCGCACGACCCACACAAGTGATTTTCACCGCAAGCCCCTCACCTCGCTCGCCGCAGCCGACAACGATGCCGATAAATCAATCAACTACATCTCCGACCTTGAAACCAATATCTACCCTACAACCATTTCTTACATCAAGTCAGCCCACACTTCTCGGGACAGTCACTCCAACCAAAGTCACTACCGCATCTAATTATCCTACGACACGTTTTACCCGAAAGCCGTCATCCTTGTCGACGAATAAGCCCACCTTTAACCGATCAGGTACCCCCAGACCTCAGCTCAGTCAATCTATCAGTCCGTCTTCTTCAAAATTGAGCATTGACACAAGAACAACGCCACCACCATCCTCAACATTGCGGTCAGTAAAGTCGAGTAAGCCTACGCTCATCCTAACCACAACACAAACATCTGTTAATGATACCTTCTACTCTGAGACTGAAGTCCGGTGCAACTCAGGAGATCAGTCAGAAGAGCCGTATCGATTGGTCGATATGCCATACGCTTGTGAAGTAGTTACCACCCGTATCACAAGTGGGGAACTTCTGTTGCGCATCAAAAGCTCTGTGCTTAGTGCGCTCGCTGATGGTATTCTTTCGTGTGAAACCTATCCGCATGCCGTTGAGGCGTACTCGCTGTCAGGTTCTTCCCTGTCCAACCATGAATGTAAGTCAGCGTTGAATTTCGTTTACCATCTCCATTTGCCTTACTTGACTAATTATTCTCTACCTCGTTGAAGACAACTGCTCCGATTCTACCATGCACAATTGCAGCATAGTCGAAGGTAAACTCACTCTCAAAGTTGAGGGTGGCACTGATATTGATGATATTGCAATCATGGATGAAGCAAACACTGCAGTGAATCAGGCGTTCATTGAACTAGATGACCAAGGGGTACTGCGAGTGAAATATATTGGCAATGACACCGTGTCGATGTCACACATAGATCAGTATAAACAGAGCGATGGCAGATCATTTACCTCGAACTCATTGATCATCGCTATTGCTTGTTCTCTATTCGTGGGAGCGGTTCTATTTGCCCTCCTTCGAAGCATCTGCTGTAGAGCAACAACTGCAAGATTTGGGTACCGCACCCTTTGACAACATCGCTATTTGTAAGTGGGCGGTTCTCCTGATATTACGGACACCCGCGAAATGATCCTCGCGGTCGGACAGTATGGGGATTGATATATTGGTGTTATAATACGTCCATGATGTGAGTCTTTGGTGCATAGTATGTGTGACATCCACCCTAGCCAATAGATGTATAAGTTATAGTAAATATTATATGGAAAAATGTATCAAAAGCACTAAGCATATTATGGGCCCTTCTTGGTCACGACCAAGCAAAACTAAACGAATTCAAATTTGATCCGCCAATCCACCCATAATAGTAGCATTTAAAGTAACCACCCCTTCTCTCTAGCATAATCAAACATATTTGCAATCTTTTCCCTCTCCTCCATCCTTACATCTGGATGCCATAAGTCTAGCAAAAACAGGACGCGACTTTGATCGGTGTTGTTCCACACTTCGTGCACGTATGAATCATCTAACACAATGGCAGACCCCTCGTACCATTCACGTACTTGATCAGCCACTTGAATCCCCGTCTTTGGATGCCGACCACTCCTCCTATTGCTATCACTGTCGGTGCTGCCAATAGATGGTGCTTTCATCGAGTCATCATAATGCGTATTCTTCGATGGCACAATGAGTGGTAAATGCATTCTCAAGCGCAGATTCATCGGTCCGGAGTGCGCCTTGATGGATGATTGTCCATGCAATGTAGAAAAGAAGCAAAAGGAAAATGGTGTTCCAAATAGCATTCGTTCCTTATCAAGCTGGAAAATGTATGGAGATTATTGCTGAATGTGAGTACAGAGTGTAGATATAATATCAATTGTTGTACATCACGCCGCAAAAGCACTTATCCACACACGTACGTCATCCACAACTTGAGCAGTTATGGGACACTTCTCCTTAAACCGTTCGTTCCTCCTACCATTTAATATATAGGAGTGCCAATCCCAAGTGCCCGAATGCAAGGCATCCTCGGCATGTTCTCCCCCTCTGGTGGATACATCGTAATCCGGTTCCAACGGCTTTTTAGATAGTATGGCATCACCATTGTTCGAAACAAGGCCGTTAGCAGCAGTAGTAGTCTCAGTGTTGCTAAGTCCAAGCACCGCCGAGAAATATTCGGATCGTATGGCGGTATAATTGGATTCAACATGTTGTATCGCAGCGGTGATAATCGGATCATTGAAAGCAATTCGTCTCCGCCCTTGTTGTTGGTTCAGTTGCCGATGTATATTATCTGCAGATACCGAGCTAGTATCCACACCATGATCATCCACAGGAGCTGTCCAAAATGGCAATGATCGCAGTCCAGGCAAATGAAAGAGCGATGGTGATGGTCGATGAACGCCAGTGGAGGCCAGTAACGATGGGCCTTGAATGATGGTGGCCGAGTCCGTAAGATTCGAGGAAAATTTACGAAAGGAAGCAATGTCTGAGCTGCTTTTATGGAAACGCCGCTTCGGAGAGAAGCAAGGTCGATAGTGCGAGGTGGCGCGTCGTATCATGATTATCATCAATCATCAATTCATCATCATCCCTCTGTGCGGATTGTTCGTTGAGACGAGAGAGGAGTTTTTCATTTGGCGATTTCATCTCCGCAAAGTAGGAATATTCGCCAAACGTGCCCACCCTGCCACCTACCAAGAGAGACGAAAAGAAAAAAAATGAAACCACCGCCACAGACACGAGACACGAGGCATGCAGTAAGTGGAGGCGGAGGAACAACGACACGATGGAGAAAGACGCAGCACCATCTATCATCTATCATCATCGGGGGGCCGTCCGCATCCGAAGCAAGCAAGCAGCAATTCGCCATAATCAAATGATGATGATACCTCCTGCCCTGCGAGCTAATGCTCGAACGGTCGGTCGTCCCATTATCAGGAACTCGTTGTGGATGAAACAGAAAAAATCATGTACAATTATTCCACCTGTCTACAAACAATGCAGAAAACCCGAAGACACCACAAAACATTACTTCACCAACTTTGGAGTAATTATAATAGCGGTGGAAATGACCCCAACACCAACACCCAAGTGGGTGACTGTCTGATGAAGAACCCAGCCTCCTTGGATTGCCAAGTAACTATTTCCACTCTCTCATAATACATCTGACTGTTGGAGCACAAATTTCAAAGTCGTTTGGGGGGGGGGTGGATTTATTCCTCCGTGTCCAAAATTATTTTGTGGCGGCTACCCTGGGTGCGTCATCTCTCTTGGGCAAATTCTCTAACGTCATCAACGGCATAAACTGTGCTACTGATGGACGCTTTCTTCAGTAGACAAATTTCTCTCTCGAGGATGTTGTGGACAATTCTCTTGCCAATCTTATGATATCCTTAAAAGCTTTGGATCACCGTCAATGCAGCTGCTCAGCCGTATTTTGACAGCTCTGAGTTTGCCGTGGGTATCGACACTAAGCTCTCAGTATCTAGTCTTCGATCAGGTAAGATGTAAGATATTTTTGTCCTACTTATTCTTGTCCAAAACTCCCCTATAGAATCACAGACGAAGTCAGTTTGGGCAGCACATTTCTTGATTGGGCAATTCTTCCGCAGCCAGTGTTGCAATTGATGTTGACTTGGAACATTTGGCAGACGATTCCTTTATTGCAGCAATTTTTTTACGCCATATTCCACGTTGGAGTATCAATAAAGGTGAATATTTTGAGGTATGTGATAGCTTCTTGAACTTTAACCTGACTGTCCCCACTTGTTGCTCCGATACGAATCCGACAGAGAGCCCTGTTGATGGTAAGACGTGGGCTGGCGCGTCGATCGTTGTTCACCACAAGTTATGGAGAACATTCTATCGGAGTGCAAGAATCTGCATTGGCAGTAGGCATAATCTGAGACGTGAAGGAGATTTTTTCACAACGGCCAGCAAATTCTCCAAAGCGTGTTTGGCACTGCTCGTTCCAATCATTACCATCCCAGTTCTAGCAAAAGTCACTTTCGACGTAAATGTATCTGATTTTAGCATTTAACCCCATGTTGACGATATCGAGCGAAAATACAATCGATGAAATCAACATTGATTTTGATGTTGAGTTGGGCACTTTCTTTGATAACTTTCATTTAGGAGGTATTTTTTCCAATATCACAAGTCTATTGACTGAAATTGCTAGCTACGGACCAAATTTCACAGTGGGAGCTTCTCCAACAACACTCATTGGTCTGTTTGACATTGCCAACGAGGACAAAGAGTTCGGTTCTGTGCTGCAGGAATTCATCGGTCTTGCAGATGATGGTGAGTTTAATTTCCGCTCATTTCTTGCTGTGTATAATGATGCAATTCTCAACCCATGGCATCAAAAATGTCAGTCCAAGATTTGATACCAGGTAAAGTTCGGCCCGCTGTGAGATATGGCAATTTTCTTTCAAAACATGCATGTCACAAGCCATCAGCTTCCTTCAACGATTTCGCGCTAAGCGTGCTAGATAGAGTCACCTTCTCATTGGACGAGTTTAACGCTTCTGATAATATTCCGCAACAGCATTTAATGGGGTAGCGCTTGCAGAGATCGATGACGGTACAACGTTTTCTTTAGGAGTGGATGTGGAGTACAGTCGGCGATACCAAACAAAGGTATTCCAATGTATGATTGGGTCATTCGGTGCGGATGTTGATGCAAACCTCTTGGTTGACAATCTATGTGAACATTTGACGATTCCTCTACACTCCTGTTGGTTCAATCGGAAAGCTTGCTGATCAACTTAATGCTTTAATAGCCGGAAGAGCGGATGGAGGACTTGAAGCTTCGCTCAAACTAGATACCTATGTCGGCCTACGCTCACATCCGACTTGGCATCGGTGACATCAGTCTATCTATACCCAGCGAATGGAACCGTGTGATTGTTATTGTATACGAAGTTGAAGTCAGCCTTGATATTTCCGAGCTTTATTGGTGAGCCCATATATTTTCAGAGCTTTATTGATGCGCCCATATATTTACTTTGCCATAACCGTTTCTGTTGAGTTAACCTTGCGCAATTGCTCACACAAAATGGTAAACTGCTGATGGATCCCGAGTAAGTACGGCAATTAAAGGTCTCCGTCTCGTCGGCAATCTTGTCTTGGTCAGTAAGGAAATTGTCAAAGGATTGTTGAGCATAGAGAAGAGCGGGTTGTATGCTGGAGAGAGCTGTTGTTGCCAAAATTGGCTCCACGACATCGTGCTTTTGTCTTCTGCCATTTTCACTGATTATGTGACATCTCAAACGACGTCAGCTGAAAGCAAAGAGAGCACAACAACTCACAACTGCCCCATCTCAAACAACGTCAGCCAGAAAAAATCCTGTACGTAGATATGCAGTGTATGCAGCCATTTTTTTTGCATTGTCAGATTTAGAGTTTCCATATCCTTTTTCCTTCAAGTCCCAAGCAGAATTGGCGCCAACAGCTGCTCCATCTCAAACGACGTCAGCAGAACGGTGGTGATGAATTCACGCACATCATCATCTATGTCATATGGAACAACGACGTCAGCAGAGAACAACTTTTGCTTCTCGGATGACGTCAGCTGGAAACAGAATTTGATGTCAAAAGCAAAAAGCAAGCTATGTAGACATCTTGTGATGTCAGCAGGTTGTCCTCGTGAAGTCATTATTTTATTACGTGGTAGCCTTGACGTCAGTATGACGTGGTACTAGTGAATGCCTGCAAAGTACGATATGTGGATCGTCCACTTCGACTTCAGATGAAAATTCGAGCATTGTTTCAGTATCATAATGCTCATACTTTTTCAGAACGATTGAGTGAACGCCAATAAAGTTTGTCGAACCACCATGGTGTTAAGTTGCTTTGATCCGATCACTGGAGGTCGAGTGAATGGAATCGTCAGTCAAGAATCGAGACTTTGTGGCAATAAGACGACCAAGGATTCCCTCCCGCTGTCGCGCGATGAAGACAAGTTTGAGACGTTTTGCGAGACCTACAAGGACTTCATTGGAGTATCTAACGCCTATGACAGGTTCGCAAGCATCTGGGAGGATGAGAAGAAGGGTGCAGGTTCAACTTTGACGGATAAGCGGCGCATCCCTCTCCTCCTTCGCGCATTGTACAAGTCCTTTCCTGGGGATTTGTATATGGCTGTCATCTCGAAGCTCGTGTGGAGTGTGCTCGTTATCTTTTCGATTTGGTTCTTCGTCTTCAAGATTTTGGATTTCATCAAGGCGAGGTCTAACGCAGGCGGGGTTTCTCAAGCGCAGGAAAACTATGAATACTATCTCTGTGCCGGCTTCTTGCTCTGCATGTTAGTGCTCTCGATTGGTATTCAGCAAATGGGTATCTACTCCAGTACCTTGGGCAGCAAGGTCAAGGCTGCTCTTACAACGGCCATCTACAAGAAGATGATTGTTCGGGAACCTTATGAATCCAAGGCCGACGTTGTGTCCCTCGTCGCCAAGGACGTTGAGAAGATTGCTGAGGCATGTTTGAGTCTTCAATATTTGTGGTCCGGTATTGTGGAGACGTTCGCTGTCTTTGCTGTCTGCTTTCTCCTCTTGGGTGGAACAATTCTCCCTGGGTTTGGGGTGATGATTGTATTCATGATCGTTCAATACTGGTTGGGTATGAAGGTAGCGTACCGGAAGAAGAAACTTGCCGCTGTGTCTGAAAGGCGCATCACTTTGATGGAGGAAATCATGAGAGCTATCAAGCTCATCAAGATCTACGGATGGGAAGCCTCGTTCTTCAAAAATCTGAATGAAATTCGCGCAGAGGAAGCAGGGATACAGCGCGGGATCAATACAATCCAGGCTACAATTCTTGGGTTGATCTTCTGTTTGCCTCCGATCATTAGCGCCGTAATTTTCGGAACTCAGGAGGCCGTCGGATCGATTGAGTCTGTTACGGTTTTTACCACACTGTCGTTCTTCAACACCCTGAGAGTGCCCTTTTCCAAGCTTCCCAAGAGTTTACGGGATGTGATGGATGCATTCCTCTCCATGGACCGCATTGAGCACTTTTTGCTTGAGCCGGAACTCCACCCCGAACTGGCGACGAAGAGCAAGAATTCGGACGAAAGGCATATGGGAATTACATTTCGTAATGCATCGTTCTCTTATGGCCCTCACGGAAAGATTCTTCTCACTAATGTCAACCTCGACATCCCGCATGGATCGCTGATGATGGTGGCAGGTCCAGTGGCGTCCGGCAAATCCAATCTTCTGAAGTCAATTTTGGGTGACTTGACCATCCGTGAGGGTTCATGCTCCAAGAGTCATTCGAGGGCGTACGTGCCTCAGACGCCTTGGACGGCTCTAGGAACGGTCCGGGACAACATTCTGTTCGGAAAACCATATGACGAGGCCCTGTACCGTAAGGTTCTGCATGCATGTGCGCTTGAGCCCGACTTAAAGCTCATGGCTAATGGTGACCACATGTGGATTGGAGAACGCGGAGGAAATTTGTCAGGAGGACAGAAACAGCGCATCGCTTTGGCACGAGCCGCTTACAGCCGTGCTGATCTCTACGTGCTGGACTCGCCCTTGTCCGCGGTTGACATGTACACTTGCCAACACATTTTCAAGCATTGCATCCTAGGTATGATGAAGGCTAGTGGGGGCACCGTGGTACTAGCTACACATCAGACGGAGTTGTTTTCGATGTCAGATCACCTAGTTGTGATGGCGGATGGCAAAACTGTGTACAATGACAAGTACACCTACAATGGTATCAAGCATTTGTTTCCGAACTTTCACGGAGAAGTGGTTGATTCTTCGCAGCCGGGAGGGAGAACAGCACAGGCTGGAAAGCGCTCAAGTGCATCGAAGAATCTACCTCGCACATTGACGGAGACATTGAACTTACCGGATGTGGACCCACCAAAGTCACCTTTGGTTTTGGCTAAGAAACATAGCGAGAATATCTACATGTGGTACTTCAAACAGATGGGGATACACTTGTTCATGATTGCCACCCTGATTTTCATGTGTGGCCAAGCAATGCGTGTATACTCTGATAATTGGATGTCTGTGTGGACGTCAAGGAAGTATGCCGCTGGAGGACATACTTCTGATGCGTTTTACGCAGGTCTATATGGGTTGCTGGTGTTTGTTTTTCTCTGCTTCTCTTTCCTTCGAGCTTATTGGTACTTTTACGTTGGCAGAGTTGCTGCGGTCAATCTCCACGACGCTTCCTTTGGCACTGTCCTGAAGGCTCCAATGCACTTCTTCCACGTCACACCGATTGGAAAGTTACTCGCTTTTTTTTCCAAGGATGTCAATACGATTGATGATGTGATGGTGGACAATATGTTGATGTTTCAAATCTTGTTTTGGATCTTAATGTTCGCCATTGCAGTGGTTACATACAAGTTGCCAATTTTCCTTGCGATTGCTGGTGGACTGGCATTGGTGTACATTTACATTGTACGAATCTTCATCCGCGCTTCTGCGCGAATGTTAGAGGCCTCGGTGGAAGCTCAGAGTCAGGTTGTTGCACACACTGCAGAGACACTTAGTGGTCTGGCGATTGTGCGCGCATTTCGAGTTCAAGACTTCTTCCTCAGGGAAAATGTCAAGTTCCAAACTCGATCGACGGTGGTTACTTTCTCCATTGCAAATCTTTCTCTTTGGCTTGCATTTCGAGCAGACATCATTGGTTCATTGTTGGTGTTTGGTTGCTGCATGCTCGCTGTGCTAGACGAAACCTTGACCGCTGGCCTCGCGGGTGTGATTGTAAGCAATTCCTTTCAGATTCTCTTGTTCTTCAGCATCATGTCCCGGTTCCTCGGTGAGATCCACAATAACATGAATGCTAGCGAGGTAGCGCGCAAGTACTCAGAGCTAGAGGAAGAGCGCGAGCCTGCTGATGAGATAAAGGTCCCAAACGGGTGGCCCTTCAAGGGGGACATCAACTTTGAGGGGGTGGTTATGCCATATTTACCCAATTCGCCTCCCGTTCTAAAGGGCATCACTTTTTCCATCCGTCCTGGTGAGAAGGTTGGTGTGGTCGGTCGTACTGGTGCTGGCAAGAGCTCTCTCATAGTGGCATTGTACCGGTTGGCCGAAATTACACGAGGCAAAATTGAAGTTAACTCAATTGACTGTTCGTTTGTGAACCTGAACAAGTTGCGCAGCAGCATGGCTATCATCCCGCAAGAGCCGGTCATGTTTGGAGGCACGGTGCGTTCCAACCTTGATCCTTTCAATGAGCATAGCGATAAGGAGCTCTTGGACGTTTTGTACAAGTGCTTGCTGGGGCCACTTATTGAAGCAAACGAGGACGTACTTAATGCAGAAGTGGAGCCCCTTGGTGCGAACTTCTCTCTGGGTACTCAGCAGCTGATGTGTCTTGCACGCGCGATGTTGAAGCCGTCTTGCATTCTACTGATGGACGAGGCAACTGCTGCTTTGGACTCCGACACGGACGCTGCTGTGCAGCAGGTTCTCAAAAAGCACTTCTCTGATCGTACTATTTTTACGATCGCTCATCGTTTGGACACCATTGTCAGCTCTGACCGCATTCTTGCAATCAACGATGGTGTCGTGGCTGAGTATGATAGACCCGATGTGTTGCTCGAGAACCGTGAGTCAATCTTCTATGAGCTTTGCATGAACACAGGCAAAGCTCAGTTCGAAGTTCTTCTTGCTAAGGCAAGAGCTCACGCCGCTGAGAACGAAGTCCAGAATGGCCAAATTGTTGAAAAGGACAATGACAATGACTCAGAAGCAAACTTGAATGAATTCATGTCATTTCTCTATGAGGAGTAAGGCTGCTCGACCAAATTGTCTCTTCTGAACCACTAATTTTTTTCGGAGACAATCTGAGTTAGGGTGCTGTTGTTGTTAACATCTTCCACAGTTATTACTGAATGCAACGTGAGGTGCTAATATTAGTCTTTGTCTTGAGGGTCAGTTCTGCATGTATTAGGGATATCAAGTTATCACTACTTAGGCGCAGTGTCGTTAGGGTGGTGTTGTTGTTAATGTCTTACACAATTGTTACTCAATGCATTGAGCAGTAATATGGCTTACTATGACATTATCACTCTACATGCCATAGTCCCTCACTGAAATTATGTGAAACCAATCTGCTTCTTTTAACTCCAAACAAGTTTAACATTAAAAACTGCACAGTGCCCTTGGTATCTTACTTCTTTGGTATCACCAAGTCACCTTGGTGGGCCTCCATGGGGATGCATGGAGCAGGTGTGGCTCTATCCAATACAACACACCCCATTTTATCTGGGAGAAATAAAAATCTTCGAGATTCAAACCACCACCTTGTTCTCATTATCGTCAAGACATAACGAAGTCAATGAAAGAATCGTGAGGACATAGAATTGGTTTCATCGGCTTGTCAGAGCCACTGTTTTTTGTAGCTGGAGATGATGGAGTGATTGTTATCATCATTTTCAGTTGTTGCTGTGGTAGCTATGGGGTCATTGTAATTGGTGTTGTGAGTTCTTGATGACACAGCAATCAGCTAATGGCTTCTTGTTGGCTGGATTCAGGCTACACTTGGCCCACACTTGGCAATCAGGCTGGCCTTCATGTAAGTGCTTGGGGCAGAAACAACCAGTAGATGGTTTTGTCCTTGACAATAATATAGCTGATAATGAGTTGTCATGAGTCCATTTGTTGTTATCACTTCATTTTTTGTCACAACCACACCTAATAACGGTCTTGTTTGCATTGACTGTGTTGCTGCTCTTGGCAGGAGCACAGAGACTTGGCAAGCAGGCTTGGGGCAGGGACAACCAGTGGATGGTTTTGTCCTTGATGACACAGCTGACAGCGAGTTGTCATGAGTGCACGGTTATTCTCTATACTCAAAGTACTAAGTAGTACTCGCACGTACATGCAAAAGAAATAGTCTTCTAGTCATCTTTTTTCACCGAATTCCGTCAAAAGCTTGCAAATGTGCTTAACAACATGATCTGAATGCAAAAAGAATGGTTCAAAATGGACCACGAGAATTAGAGATACTAATAGAAGCAGTGAAAAAATTGATTTTTACCTGTACTAATTAGTACTCAGCTTTGATGTGTTATCTCTCTTAAAATCATGATTTATCAATTTAAGCATATCAACATAATTGTCAATACATTGTTTATGTGCTCACCTTTTGTTGGCCC
>JALLBB010000415.1:0-15710 GCA_036939735.1 Discostella stelligera | reverse complement strand
AAACCACTGACAAAATCTATCATTTTGACCATTCTCTAAAGATGAGACCATGCAAACAGGGAGGTGAAGAGGTGATGTGTGCAAAGCAATAATGATATCATGGACTGATAGCGGTGTTAGTATAAGTGCAATCTTTATGATTATAATTTGTCGCTGTGGGCACTGAAGCTGAATTAGAAGACAAATGCACTAAGACGGGTTGTGCATGGTGTTTATACCACCTTGGGGGGCGGATGAGGATGAATTAAGTCTGAAGTGGCCATAATATCTCTAGTCCATCATGGTGCCTCACACATCATAATATTCATGTTTTTGCGCCAAAATCAATATCCGCCATCTTACGTTCTAGGTAGATAGAGAGACTGCCTTGTGTTGTGTGCCGCATCACGCATCATCATTTCCACCGTGGTCCACGGTATGACCACTGACCACGGCATAAAAATCATCATCTTCCTCGGGCACATTCATTACCAACCCCGTATTTAACGACATGTCGTCCGTAAACAACGGCGAAGGTGATGGCAATGCACCTGAAAATGAAAAGGATTCGAACTCGAATGCGCCGTCAGCAGCAACGACACCTCCAACTCCTCCGACTCAGGCCACAGCAGCGGCGTCTAGCGCCGGCAGCGGTTGGGGCGGGTTTGCCAACCTCGGCGCGTCCCTCAAGGAGATGGGATCACAAATGGAAGAAAAATTACGTGCGCAGCAGGCACAGTATCACGAGCAGCAGGCGCAATTGAGTGCTAGCAAGCATGGTCACGGCCAAAGCATGGGGGGGAGCAAGCACGGACAACAACAACAGTCTCCAAACACCGGTTCAACGGGCGTTGCTGGTAGTTTCATGTCTCGACTGGGCGGTGGCTTGGTAGGAAACATTGCACCTCCAACCCCCTCCAAAACATTACCAACATCCGCAGCACCCTCATCCTCCACTACTCCCCTCGCCAACCGCGATCCCAACGATGTCTCGAAGGAGGAACTGCTCGATATACTCAAAAAGATGAATACCAGAGTCAAGGCATTGGCACAAAATCGTAACCAACTGATGGAGAATATCAAATTGGCCGAGAAGGATAAATCGCGATTGTTGGAATTGCTACGGAATGAAATATTGGATGAGGGCACCATTTCCGAGGCCGTGGAGAAGGTTGCCAAATTGAAGGAACAAAACCAACAACAGCTAGACGGCAATGACGCACGCAACGAGCCACCCTCCGACGAAATTACTATTCTACAAACCGCCTGGCGTGTGGCCGACGAACGCAATCAAATGACGTTACAACACATTCAGAACGAATACAAGGTGATGAAATTGCAAGCACAGGCCGAGGTCGAAAAGGTTCGCGCCGCGGCCACGGCGGAGAAGGAAGAGGATATTCGTCGAATGAAAGAGGATATGAAAGAGGCATTGCGCAACGTGGAGAAAGATGGTGGGTTTGTTGCGAATGGGGGCGATGTGAATGATGAATTGATTTCACGTAAAGATGAGGAAATCGCGTTGTTGAGGGAGGAAATTCATGCTCTGAAATCGGCGGCAGCAGCAGTAGATGCAACTGCACCAACCGTTACGGCTGTGTCTTCCTCCACAGAGAATGGTATCGGCAATAATTCGGATGCCGTGCAACAAAAAGATCAGGAGATTGCATCGCTGAAAGAAGAAATTCAAAGCCTGAAGGTGAAATTTAAGGGACATATTGAAAAAGTCAATACATTCAAGCAAAAGGTTGCGGTGGAATTGAAAAATGCCAGGGATGAATCGGCATCCAATGCCAAGGCAGCAGAGGAGGCAAAGAAAGCATTGGAAGAAGCGCAATCACACTCATTGCATCATGCTGAACAATCCGTATCATCCGATCTGTCGGCAGAGAAGGACGAACGGCTACAATCATTGGAAAGATCATTGATTGAGTTAAAGGAACTTCACTCCGCTGAGTTGGTTCAAGTTCGGGAGGAGCTTACACAACAGTACGAGAAAGAATTGCACGAGGCACTGAAGCGAGAGGCGACTATCCAACGAGAAAAAGCATCGCTCGAAGTTCAAGAAATGCAACGCAGTGTCAAACTAGAATTGGAAGAGGCAATGAACCGAGTCCGTGCTGATGCTACGGCAGAGATGAATGAACGTCTTGCAAAAGCAGTCACGTCGGCCAAATTGGAGGCGATCAATTCTACCTCTGCCGAACTTACTTCCTCATTGGAAAAGGGACATCATGCTGCAATTTTTGAAATGGAACAAAAGCATGCCGTTGCCATGGACGAACTTCGAAGTCAGTTGGCAGAGAATCACGCCGCTGCCTTGGAGGAGATGAGGACTAGTTTGCAATTTGCGGTAGATGAGGTACGATCAGAAGAGGCTGCAAAGTTGGGAGCTGAAGTAGATAGAGTGCGTGAAGAGGTTCGTCGAGAGATGGAACTAAAAATGTGTGCAACATTGCGGGAGGAACTGGATAAAGCAAAGGAGGAAGCTGTGAATTCCCAATCAACGGAAATGGAACGGCTTCGCGAGGATATTAAGAGGGAGCTACTCGATGAGACTGAAAGTCAGTATGCCATTCGAATAGAAGAAAAGATCAACGAGTTGAATGCGATACATGAGGAACAATTGGAGCAGGTCAAATCCAACCTTGTGGCACAAGCAGACTCCTCTAAATCGGAAGAAATTGATCGGTTGCTAACGTTACACAAAAAGGAGTTGGACCGACTACGAAACGAAATGGAGGCATTGTCGCGCCAAGCCTTGGAAGAAAAATCGCACGAGCTATCTACCATGCATGCCAGTGAGTTAGATAATTTGCGCTCGCAACTTCAATCGTCGACTTCGGAGGAGATACAGCGTCTTCAGGCCGAAGCTCGTGAGCTTCAGGTTGTTGAGATTCAGAGCGTGACAGATGAACTGAATAAAAAACATCGATCTGAATTGGAAAGGGTGAAAGCAGATATGATGGCGATGGCGAACAGTTCTCAAAGTGAACAGTTGGAGTTACTTGTCTCAGCACATAATGAAGAACTTGCTCGGGTTCGGAATGAAATGGAGGTTACGGTAAACGCGGCATCGTCCCAATCCGAGGAAATGGAGCAGCTACGTATGTCGCATCGAAAGGAGCTGGACCGTCTTCGAATCGAAATGGAAGGATCGGTGCGCCAAGCTGTGGATGCGAAAGTGATCGAGCTTTCGAATTTGCACGCCTCCGAGGCAGAAACTATCCGCAGTCAGCTCCAATCATTGGCGAATGAGGATATGCAACGTGTTCTGGCTGAAGCCCATGGGCAGCATGACGCTGAAATTCAGAGAATCACAAAGGAGATGAATGCAAAGCACCTTGCCGAGTTAGAGAAGGTAAAAACGGATATGATCGCGATGGCGAACAGTTCTCAGTGTGAGAAGTTGGAGCAATTGATCGCTTCCCACAATGAGGAGTTGGTCCGTGTGCGCAATGAAATGAATGATGAAGCAAGCTCCACACTTGCCGGCGAGGTGGAGCGTTTAGGAAGATGTCACAACGAGGAACTGGACCGTCTACGTATCAAAATGGAAGGATCATTGCGTCGAGCTGTGGATGAGAAAGCATGTGAGCTGTCGACATTGCACGCCAATGAGCTCGAAGATCTACGGAAGCGCTTTGAATTATCGTCTTCGGAGGCGATGCAGCGTGTCAAGGCTGAAGCTGAGGGCCAGCGAATTGCAGAGGTTCAGAGAGTCACAGATGAATTAATTGAAAGTCATCGATTCGAGTTGGAGAAGGTTAAAGCGGACTTGACATTGATGGCAAATAGTTCTCAGAGTGAACAGTTGGCTCAGCTGATAATATCACACAAAGACGAGCTTGCACGCTTACAAAGTGATATGGCATTCACTCAGTCCCAGGAAATCGATCGACTTCGAATAGCGCATCAAGAAGAGTTAGAGCAGTTGCGCAACCAACAAGAAGAATTTATTCGTCAATCCGACAAAAAGGCACATGAACTTACATCAGTACACGCTATCGAACTAGCCAAAGTGCGTGAACAACTTCAATTATCGTTTGCAGAGACCATGCAGCGTGTCCAGGCTGAAGCCGATGAACAACATGCTGCGGAAATGCAGAAATATACAGATGAAATGAATGAAAAGCATCGTGCTGCATTGGACAAAATGAAAGCTGAAATGATGGCAATGGCAGACTGCTCTCAGAGTGAAAAGGTAGAACAAGTAATAGCCTGTCACAATGTCGAGCTTGCTCGGTTACGGACCGAATTGGAAGTTGCGGAGAACGCGAAATATTCATTGTCTGAGGAAGTCGACCGACTACAGATGTCACACAACGAGGAGCTCGAACGTTTGCACAAGGGTTTGGAAGCAGCGATACAGCAAGCTGTGGAAGACAAAACCAACGAGCTTTTGGCTTTGCACACTACAGAGCTCAACAATATGCGCACGCAGCTTGAATTATCGTCTCTGGATGAATTACAGCGATTGAAGGCAGAAGCTCGGGAGAAGCAGTATGTAGAGATTCAGAGAATCACAAATGAGATGGACGAAAAGCACCGAGCTGACTTGGACAAGGTGAAATTGGAAATGGTGGCGATGGCAGACAGCTCGAGGAATGAACATATGGAGCAACTTATCGCATCACACAATGATGAAATGGCTCGCTTGCACAAGGAACTAGAAGGTGCAGCAAACACAAACACCTCTTTATCCGAAGAAATAAAAAGAATGCAGATATCCCATCAAGAGGCGTTGGATCGAACGCGTAACGAAATGGAACAGTTGGCATGTCTGACCTTAGATGAGAAAACTCATGAGCTATCGTCTTTGCACGTCACCGAGCTGGATCAATTACGGAAGCAGCTTCAAGCGTCGTCATCTGAGGAGATCAGGCGTCTTCTGGATGAAACTCGTGAGCAGCACGCTGCAGAGATTCAGCGAATCACGAACGAGCTGCATGAAAAACGTACTGAATTAGAGACGATGGCCTCAGACTTGAGTGGCGCCGAGAAGAAAGCAGCACAGGCACTTCAGCTTGCCAATAAAATCAAGAAAGCGGCAACGGATAAAATGCAGGCCATAAAAGAGGAACACGCGCAAGCTCTCAAGAAGTATGAGCAGGAGAGTGTCGATGCCATTTCAACCCTCAAGGCCGAGATCGAGAACCTTCGTTCAACATTAGAAACATCAAAGCAAGAAATAGAAGATTTGCGATCCCGTCTTGAAAGTAACGAAAAAGAACATGCGGCTGAATTGGAGCGAACGTCAGGGTCCGAGGAGAAAATGAAGCAGCTTGCAGACGAGCACGCGGTAGTAATATCACAATTAAAGAAACTCAATGATGACGCAATGTTGAAAACCATGGAGGACCACGCCTCTCAGCTTGAACAACTTCAGTCAGAACACAGACGCATGTTGGAGGCGCAAGTCCAAGAAAATGTCACAAATAAAGCAAAGCTTCAAAAGATGATGGCAAAACATGCCGACGATCTGAAGACTCATTACGAAGGGAAATTTGCAACAATGAAAAAAGAGAACGAATCATATTTGCAAGAACTCCAAGATGAGACATCTAAACTGAGGGATGCAAATGAGGTCCTGAGCAAAGAGGTTGAAACTCACAAAACTGGCTCAGAATCATTGCAGACTGCGTTGCGGGACCGTACAGCAAACGAGAAGAACCTGCTGCAACAAATTGAAAGCCTCAAACGAGAAATCGGAGACTCTCGGAGTACAGCTAATAAGACGGCGAATCAAATGCTAGAACAGCAATCCAGCTTGGAGAAGCAGATCAAACAACTCATGGCCGAAAAGAGTGAATTTTCGAACAAGAACGAAGAGCTCTCCGGCAAGTTTAATGCGCTTTCCAACAATCTTGCAATGTTGGCCGAAGACAAGAAAGATATTGAAGAGGCCCTAGAGCGATCAACAAAAATGTTGGTCAGATACAAAAATGCAGAATCCGAGTTGAACAGTCTTAGACAAGAAAACAATGCGCTTAAGTTAGAGCAAACAAAGACTAATAGTGCACTTGCAAAACTCAAGCAAGAGCAAGATGCTAATCAACTTAAGCATGGGCAGCGAACCGCATTAGTTGGGATGCTAGAAGAACAGGTTGCCGATTTGAATGATTCTCTGACCGAAGCAAAGGCAAAGCTTGAGGCAACATCCTATGACATGAGCCAAAAGGATGAAGAAATTGAGTCGGTTAGACGAGAACTTGAAAAAGTTACAGCAGCACTGAAACGGGCCGAAAGTATTGCTGCCGACACGGCCTCAACAGCACAACAAAATACTGACAGGGAATCCATGCAAAAGTCAAAAATGATCGAAACACTTAAGGCCCAGATCGATAGCCTCCAAAGCCAAATGAAGAAAAAGAGTTCCGCTGCACAGAAGATGATCAAGGAGAGAGAGGCCGAATGCGCCGAGCTACGCAAGACAAACAAATATTTGCAGACTGAAGTTGACAAGGGATCCTTAAGTGACAGACGCATATTCGAGCTCGCTGCACATCAAAGCAACAGAGAGTCGGCTGCGGTGGCAGAAATCGAAATTAGGAACAAGATGATCGAGCAATTATCGCGGAAGCTTGAAGAGGGAGATGTTGACCTGGCAAGTGCCGAGATTACCGTGGTCAGGGCAGAAGATCAGGTGGAACAACTGGCCCGTGTTCATAGACGAGAGGGTGTCAACATGGACTACCTGAAGAGTATTGTCGTGCAGTACCTCGCAAAGCCGCCTGGATCGAGCGAACGTTCAGCGTTATTACCCGTTCTCGCTACATTGCTACAATTCGATGCTGATGACTACAAGGCCATAGAAGAGGGGAAAGAAAAGGTGAGCTGGTGGGGTGATATCATCCCAACATACATCACCGGGCCCTCGACGGAACCATCTGTACCAGTTTTATCTATTCCCCAACAGCAGACCGCACCTCTACTGCCGACTTCTGCAGAGGTAACAGTGTCCAGGATTATCCCCTCGCAAAAGACGACCAGAAAGAGTACTTCGCTTCAATTTTGAGGCCCAAGCACTCTTGTAAACCTCAAACATAAAACATGACCTTTATGTGAGAACTACCCATGGTGTCGTAGGCCCACACAATGACTCACTAGCGCATTTCTTATTGAATGGCATTTTAGACCCCCGCCTGCTCTCCGAAGCGACATTTTACCGTTGTTTGATAACGAAGACCAATGTGTGTGCAACAGAGGAGGCACAAGGAATCTCTCTACAATCGTTGCAACCACTCCAGTATCGCATCCGCACCATTCTTCCACTTCTTCCCAAGCATGATATCATGAGGAGAATCCACAATAATCGGGCCCTCCAATCCGAAATATCGCGCCGATTCCTTGGAGCCCTCGAGATCAACAATGAAATCATCTGCGGCGGCCACAACCAGTGATGACGATGGTAGTTTATCGACAAATTGTGCCCTGCCCGTTTTACGGTCTGCTCGTGCCGAGGGCAGTTGTTTCCCCAGATCTATCAAGTCGATTGTGGCAATGGTGTCATGCTTGAAATGCTGTTGGTATTGCTCAATTTCTTCTTCGGATGTGCTTTCATCGAAGAATAAAGTGCGACAGATGGACTTGTCGGTGATTGCCTTCTTCATGACGAATCCAGCAATGATTTTCCAACTATCCACGGGTGAACGAAGAAGGAACCGCATTGTCATTTTGCCATTACCGCTGGGTGGAACACTGCATAGGAGTGATACGCCGGCGAGGTTGATACGATTGTCTCTCTTTCTTATCACTTTCTCGTCGTCGTCGTCGTCATCGTTATAATATTGCTCGAGCCACTTCATAATGGCAAGACCACCAAACGAATGTCCAATGAGAACAATTCGTGGCCTTACCTTCAGCTGTAATCCTAGACTCCAATTCTCTTTGCCAGTGTCATCTTCATCGTCTTTGCCATCATCTGATAAGCCAATCAATAAGGCATTAAGATCATCCACGTGATTCTTTATCTTAACTTTCCGTGCACCACTCTCTGTAGGAGGTGTTCCGCCAGTGCCCTGCAAGCTGAGTGCTACAGTAGCATACCCCAACGATGCAAAATAAGGCATGTAGTGTTCCGACCAACACCAGGCCGCGTGGAAAGAACCGTGTATGAATACTAGTATTGGCTTGGTTGTTTTTTCGATTCTAGGTGATTGTTCTTGTTCTTGTTCTTTTTGTTTCTCGTCATTGCCAAAGAGAGACCCAAATAGTTTGGAAAATATTTCATCAAAGTCAGAAGATAATAACGGTGTTGGCGATTTTGGTGATCGGCGAGGAAGGCAGGTGATTATTTCGGCGGTGGTGCCACTGCCTAGTCGGACCTGCCGGGTCACCGGTTTCGGCTGTGGTTCCGGGACGACAGCCGACGCTCGAATTTGGGCGGATAGGGGTGGAAATGGCACCTCGAAGGCAGTCGCATGGCGACTAATGCTGCTACCTCGAAGGAAATTGTGGACATGCAATAACAGTAAGAGAAAGAGTGGAAGGAAGGGCGGCCGAGACTTCGAATTATTCATGGTCATGATGGTGACTCGAGATTATGTTTGGCGGGATCTCTTATTAACACGTGGCGAAATAAAAGCATGCCGCACATCTCTATATTATTTGTTCACGATGAAGACCATTGATTACAACCACTGATTATGCCAACCACACTACTTTCATCCGTCTCAATCATCGTCACTCTATTCCTCTTGCAGTCGTGTCTCAGCAATAAGTACGCATCCAACAGTACTAGCATCCTTCCCTTCGTCTCGGCCATGAAACTGGTAGTGCAACGAGTAAAATCCGCCTCCGTTTCCGTGGACAATACTCCAATATCGACCATCGGGCCTGGCATACTCGCCCTAGTCGGACTGCATGTCGACGACACCCCCGCCGACTTACAATATTGTGTCAAACGATTGCTAAACATCAAATTGTGGGAGAATGAATCCGGTGCACCGTGGAGAAAACACGTCAAACAGCTCGATTACGAAATATTATGCGTCAGCCAATTTACATTGTATGGAACGTTATCCAAAAAGTATCAACCGGATTACAAGTTGGCAATGAAATCGGAGAGTGCACGGAGCATGTACTCTCAGTTTTTGGGATTATTGCGTGAGGGATATGAGACAAGTAAAATATTGGATGGCGAATTTGGAAAAATGATGGATGTCACGTTAGTGAATGATGGACCGGTAACGTTGGTTATTGATAGTTGGGAAGACTTGATCGACGGCAATGGCAGTGCCGTTGTTGATGTCAATAATCCTTCTTAAAACGACTACTTCTATCTGAAGAGCTAGTACTGCTTTTCAAAGGCACAAGGTCCACCAGGAAAAATGAAAAAAAACTGTTGTCGAAATAAAGAAATTCACAAATAATGTGGTAGATTGATACCAGTATCTACTATGGACAAGGTGTTCCCTTTTGTGGACATTCGATTGCTGCAAGTGTGATATTTCGATGTCGACTTTTACATTAACATGTATTATTCATTAATGCATCCCGCATATTTTCAGATTCATTGTCATTGACAGTTTCATGTTACCCAGCTATATATCTAGACGATCAAAGGATGCACAAAAGTTTGGACGTCATTGACAATTTCATGTTACCCAGCTATAATATATCTAGAAGATCAACGGATGCACAAAAGTTTGGACGACCAGTCCAACCAAACAGAAGACTCTGATTGTAAAAGAAGTAGCTGAGTTGATCAGTTTCTGCTCCATTACTTTCTCACTCTGCTTGCTTGCTTCAAACTCCGCTTGGACCGTAGTCAATACATCTTCCAATTCGTTGTCTTCTTTCCATGGCTTTTTGGGATCGACTCCTTTTCCTACGGTGCGGGTCGAAGAGGACGGTTTTATCTCCTTTGCAGCAAACGAGGACGCTTCGGATTCAGTAACACTACTTGAAGCGGGAGTTTTAGTTGTCACGTCGGGAGCTACTACTGAAGTATCATTGGATGGTGAAGCAACATCCTTCTTAACGCTCTTGTCGTGGTTGTCTTTACCCTCATGTTTATGATGAGCATGAATGTCCGTCGGTTTCTCTGCGTCGAGTGGAAGGAGTGTTGTCGTATTAACACCGTGGGTCATCTCGCTTTTCTGCGCCTTTGACTTCTTCTCTATCTTCATCTCATTCTTTTCTGGGAGAGTAATATTTTTCATCTTCAACTCGGTGTCGTCAGTTCTGGAGGTTATTTGATGCGTATGATTTCGTTGGTGCATCGGTTCATTAACCCTGGTGGAACTAATGAATTCCTTAGTTCTGTTTTTAAGAGGCGGTGCATGATTTCCGTGATGCTTGATTTTAACGGTAGTTTCGCTCATGGGACCAGTAGGGTCAAGATGATTGGCAACGTTCGGATGACTGTGGCGTTTTCTATGATTGCGACGCCGACGCTCGTGATTGCCATCATTCCGACAAGGCGTAACAGGTTTTTCCTCTGTCGCGAGTATCGGTGCTGCCGATGTTGCAACGATAGCAACGATAAAAAATGAAATGACCAAGATAAACTTCATTGCAGCCTGCATTCTTATCGATCATTACCTTTTCTTCAACCCAATAGTTCTAAACAAGTAGTAAAATAAACAAACTGGTGTATCACCATCCTCTCTCTATTTTGGTGTTGTAGATCATGATGTGAAGAATTGTGAATTTGTATTGCAAATTTTGAATTCGAGAAATCTACTCTACTTCACAAGCGGAATCAGTACATCACACTCAATCGTCTCTTTTTCTTTTTTCTACAGAGAGAGCTCGTACAATACATTGTACGTCGTACCTACAGAGAGGTGGCTTCCGCAAGAGTTCCACGTGCCTCAACCTCTCCGAACCACAACCACAACCAACAACGAGTGAACAGTCAAACACACTTCCAGTTCTCTTTCGTACTCTATGATGAGGTGAAACACGCAGAATCCCACTCTAGTACCCATGATGGTGGTCCAAAACGCCCGTGTGCCGTGCGTTCTAACGTTCGGCTCCGGAAATGGCACTCCGAACAAACATTCACATTTCTCAACATTCGACCATGCCAGTAATAGACCCAAGGCTAACAACCACAACATCGTTTGCGATTGTCTATGGCTCTACAGATCCATATGACCATGACGTTGAAACTTCTCGGACTTTAACTAATGCTTTCATCAACAGCACTGCATCCTCTTTCCTAGAAATAAGGGAGTCGGAATCATCATCATTATCCGAGGTGGATTCCTATTCCCAGTCCAATCATGGCGAAGGAGACGGCGTACTTAAATGTTGGATGATCCTACTCTTCGCGATATTATTGGAAGTGGCTGGGACGACATCCATGAAAATAAGTGATGAGTTTACAAAACTAGCTCCGTCGGTGATGATATACGTGTTCTATGGTCTCTCCTTCTACGTCTTCCCAATGTCTCTTAAACGGATTGACCTATCGACTTCGTACGCCGTGTGGAGTGGGCTTGGAACAGTGCTTACATGCTTGATTGGGTACTTTTGTTTCAGTGATACAATGAACATGAGAAAAATAATTGCCCTGACGAGTATCATTTCGGGGTGTGTTGCACTGAAATTCGCAGATTGAATGAAGTATTGTTGCTGCTTTAAATACAAGGAAAATGACAGTTGGGTGGCGAATACTGATTAGAATTCATCGCAAAGTGGATTCCGAAGAACCCACGTCTAAGGGACCAGTCTTAAAGCATCATTTGATGAACGCATCCTTCCTTCAACTTGACGAAGATAATGTAAGGTACCTCTTAAGACACACCACCACAATTCTTGTCATGTACTAATTACTGTGCACATTCCATCATTGTCTAACTACTTAGTTCCGAAGGTTACTAGCGAATGTTGCACTGCTCTAGCCCTCTCACCCAACTCCAATCGATGGTTTCCACTCTTCAGAGGGAGCCCGCAATGTTGGTCGAGAGGATGTGAAATCCTCTTCGGTATCGGTTCGGATTTTAACCGATTCAGCGATATTCACTACTGTTTCGTCGTTCAATATATCGCTAAGAAAGGTAGTATTAATAGGTATCTTTACGCTTCATTCTTTGTCTTCTTCATTCATCTTTTTCATATTATGAATCTTGAATCTTGACCATGGCCGCTCATTCGTTCATATCTAACATCCAACGAAAAATTCGCACGACGGCTCTGGGAGCAGCAGCTGCCGTCGCCCTCGTCGAGGTGACAACCCACCTCCCCTCAGAGGGTAGATCGTCGCTTGCATATCACTATCTATTCGACCATTGCATCACCCCCCTCGGCCGACGACTGTTGGACCCCGAAGGAGCGCACCATTTGGCGCTCGACGTAGTCCGATGGGGTCTGGCGCCACGTCTCAGCCGCGAGGGTGCTGCGGACGAAAGTCGGCTCAATACGAAGGTTGATATTGGAAACGGGAATCGTAAACTGCAATTCCCTGGTCCTATTGGATTAGCGGCGGGATTTGACAAAAACGGCATAGCCATACCTGGATTATTTGACTTGGGATTCTCTTATGTCGAAATTGGAAGCGTCACGCCGTTACCTCAGCCGGGAAATGCCAGGCCACGAAGCTTTCGATTGTTGGAAGATCGAGGCGTTATCAACCGATTTGGATTCAATTCGGAGGGTGTTGATCGAGTAAACGAACATTTGAGAGAGTACAGAAAAGAGTTTGGGGGCAGGGGAAGTGAAACAATTGTTGGTGCCGATTCGAATCAGGAAGAAGAAGATATAAAACTAGATAATTATATCTTGTGGGCTGTTGGATGGGCTTGGAGTAGACTCATGACAACAAAATCGAGGACCGGAGTTCTTGGGGTGAATTTGGGAAAGAATAAGACTAGTAACGATGAGGTCGCGGTAGGTTCTTTCATTCGTCTTTCTTCCGCCTTTGCTTTAACACCTGTAAATATTTTCTAACATCATCTACTTTTCACGTCAAGGACTACATCGTGGGCATTCGTGAACTGGGTCCCTCGGCCGATTATCTTGTGATAAATGTATCCTCGCCCAACACTCCTGGCCTACGCGCGCTTCAGCAGCGGGAACAGTTGCAAAATCTTCTCTTCCATACTCTGAAAGCTAGAGATGAATATGCACCGCACGCTCCGTTGCTTGTTAAGTTAGCCCCCGATTTGACGATTGACGACATGAAAGATGTGGCAAATGTTATAATGGACATGGGTATTGACGGGTTGATTGTGTGTAACACAACTAATGTCCGGCCCGATTCACTGATATCCAAGCACAGAATCGAATCCGGAGGGTTGTCGGGTGCGCCGATCAAAGACCGTTCTACAGAATGCATACGAACAATGTTTAAACTTACAGAGGGGAGAGTTCCGATCATAGGTGTTGGAGGGGTGGGTTCAGGGAGGGATGCATATGACAAACTAAAGGCAGGAGCATCCCTTGTTCAAGTGTACAGCATGATGGTGTATGAAGGTCCTGGCCTGGTGAGTCGAATAAGGAAAGAACTTGCAGACATCATATTGGAAAATGGTTACAAAAGTGTGGAGGATGTGGTTGGAGCAGAGCATGAAGACATATATTGGAATATTAGAGAGGAGACAGCGCGGAAGAAAATGCAGGAGAGGGAGAACATGGAGAAAAAAATTATAGAATTGTGAATATCAACAAATAAGCACCTATTCTAGATCATTCAGGCAACATAAATGTAACTCATGATACTTAAAATAGCATCAACGTCAACATTATTACATACCAGCGCCCCTCACGCTTCATGATGCCTCCTCCTTTTCTTTACCACTACCATTTTCAGTTTCTTCGATATGATGTTTCCATCTCAGAGCACTTTCCCCAATTGCCTCCACAATTTCCGCGGCAGCATCTGGCGCACCGCATTTGTGTGCATTATCACTCAATGCCTTCAATTTCTTCTCATCCAACAGCCAACTCGCGACGACATCTGAAACGCCTTGCGCGTCCGAATCGGACACGAAGGTTCCAAACTGACCCTCGACGACATAGTCGACATTTCCCTCCTCCTGCCCGGGTAGGAAACTGGTCAGCATGACGGGAAGCGAGAGGGAGGCGGCTTCGGCAATGGTGCCGGGCCCGGCTTTGCTCACAAGGACATCGGCGGCAACCATGTACTCTGCCATATTGGTAATGAATCCAAGTGCAATGACCGTAACCGACGAGGAGGAAGCCGAGTCTTCGTTACGCTGGGAGGAATCCGACTTTGCCATTGGAATCCCCACGGTGGACACCCCCCGCTCCCCCTCGTTCCCATCATCCGAGCAGATGGAGGAGTTCAGATTTTGGAGCGGATTCCTCTCGGTATAACTTTTCGTCACCACCTCGACGCAACCTTCCTCCTCCTCACCTCCAAAGGATCCCGACCTCGAAGTTGGAAGACTCGTGGCCATCATTCCAGCGGGGGCATTGGAATCCTTCGAGGCAGCACTGCCCCTCCCTCTCGACAAGCCGTGGAACGAACCGAGCGGCCCAGCGCCACTGCCGCCGCCGCCCCCCAATCCCATCGTCGGGGTGCTAATGATCCTCCTCAAATGGCTCGCCATGTACCCGCCATCGATGCATCCCACGTCGCTCAACAGTCCGACGCACGAATCGAAGTCGGCCCCCGACGTGCGCGCCAAGAGGTACTTGTCTCGCAAACCCTCCCAATCGCGATCGGCCAGCGACTCCCTCAGCTCGTCGTTCCGTCCGCAAACGACGAGTATCAACGCCTCCATGCCCCGTTCGACGAACTGCAAGTAGAGCGCGTCGACGATGTTCGACAGCCGGCCGCATCCCTCTCCGCCGCCCATGACCAATACGGTCTTGCGCGCGCCGTACCGCTTCAGCCCGAGTCGTTGCTCGCGGACGAACCGCTGGTACACTTTTCCCTCGGGACCGAGCCGCGTCCCCATCTTCTCCGCCTGCACGGCAAAATCGCGCCGTATGGGCAGTCCGCTCATGACGATTTTTTCCGGCGGCACCTTTCCTCGCTGCATGGCCAGATCTCGAATGGCCTCGCTGGCCACGAAGAGCCTCTCGACGCCGTTGGAGAACCACATGGAGTGCGCGCTGCCCAGGTCGGTGCAGACGGTAAAAATGGGCAGGTGCCTCCCGGTCTCCCTGGCGATGTTGCGACAGGCCAGCGCGGGCACGTTGGTCATGAGCGGGTGGACGCTGACCACCACGTCGGGGTCGTATCCCCGGATGCGCCGGCGCACCGCCCGCTCCATGGCGCTCTTCATGTGCACGTCGGCCAGCATCTCGTAGGCGCGGGTGTTGGACACGCTGTAGACCAGCTTCCACTGGTGCGGGTGGGCGCTGAGGTGCTTGTACATCTTGACCAGCGTGTTGTAGGGCGGCGGGCCGTCGAGCTCCACGATGTCGCAGAGGGCGTGGGTCGAGCCGGGGAAGAGGGCCTGGAATTGCTGCGCCAGGCTGGTCGCCGAGGCGCGGTGGCCGCCGCCGGTGTCGGAGGAGAGGAAGAGGACTTTGAGCGCGCGGGGATGGTTGGCTGGATCGGATATGCGCAGGGCGGTGGCGAAGGTGGTTTCGTCCACGTTGGTTTCGGCATTGTTGCTGCCGCCCCCGCCAGGACTAGTAGCAGTAGTATTGTCATTGTTGTTGTCGTTTTCGCTAGAAGGCGAATCGTCGTGGCGCGAGTCTTCGGGCAGGGAAGACAATGATGACGGGTGACGACGACGCTCTCCCCCCTCGTCGGATCCGTTGCCGCCGGCAGACGCAGATGACGACGACGAAGCAGCAGCAGC
>JALLBB010000414.1:0-15776 GCA_036939735.1 Discostella stelligera | reverse complement strand
ATTTTGCATCTGTGATACCTCGCAGAAGAAAAGAGATACTGGACAGACAGACGGACGGACGGACGGACATTTCTAATCTTTTCTATGATATGAAGAGCGATGACGACCGACGACACAGGAATAATAAGAAGTAGTAGAAAATGAGCTTCTGGAACCTGGCTAACCCTAGTCAACACGTTGCAAGTTACTACTGTTGACGAAGGCGACATGATAGTCCCCGACCCCATCGATCCACACAGCGGCAGCGATGCTTCTGAAAAAAATGCCCCTTTTCCGGCAGCAGGGACTGCAGAGTCTGAGGCCACGACCGCTGTCCTTAAGAACTCCAACTCGTTATCGTCATTGGGCGATGCTAGTGGAGTCGCAATCTTGTTGGGAAATCACGCTGAATTTGGACTCGCAGAGCGCTGTTGGTAAGTAAATTACTCCAAACTCGAATGCGTTGATTTGCTGTTGCTCACCATCTTATGAATCATCATGCCAGTTATCATTTCGATTTGATAGAGACTTTAACTGCTACCCCTTCGAAGATGGCACAACAAGCAATAGTTCGTCGGAAAGAACGAGGACACAGTACTTCGTTTCCTGACGGCACCGTCACTACCCCCCAAGTCAAATCTTCCTCCAAAGTCAAATCTTCCTCCAAAGGTAAACCTTCCTCCAATAATGAAGCTACAAATCATTGCGTTTGTGGAGTAGTTTCTCTCCTCGAATGCGTGGCTGGGGGTAGCGGAAATCAAGATCGAACAACGAAACGCTCGTTACGATCAAAGCATCGAGAATTCAATACGCGGGCACAATTTGCTTGGGGCAGGAACAGGAATGCTCGTGGTGCAAGCAGCGGAGCTTTGAAACGACTGGAGCAGTTTGGAAGTACAGCAACGCCTCGTTTATGCCATCAGCCTAGCCACCTTCCTTTGGCGCTCAATCCCAACACACGCGTAGCTTTCGCTTATGAGCTCACGTCGATTGCCATATTACTCGATGCAAGTCCTAGTCTCACTTCGACAATTGGCGTGCAATGCACTTCAAAGGACGATTGCTGCGTACCCTTGGACCGCCTAGGAACCCTCATTAAAACGTACCTTCTAGGACTGGTCGAGCCAATAGAGGTTCCGCCCGTTTCAGTTTCTGGTCTTGGTGTAGCATTAGGACGATGGAAACCTCATCTTGCAGTCACTGTCGTCGCAGTATATCCTCCGGTCTCCAAGATGGACTGTACATCAGCGGGATTGTTGGTGCGAGATTTTCGAGTCACGGAGGAATCATCGGCTCAGGAGTTGGCGAGGCAAATCGAGCGCTGGGCCCTGAATGAAGTTGAAGGCGTCATAGGAGAACGTGTGAGCGGAGAAAGACGTCGATCAAGTGTTGACGATCAGAACTGCGAACAGTACCTCCCAGTGATGTCGCCATTGGGATCATTCTCCCCTCCAGTTTTCCCCAACCGAAATCGCGTTACACACGTGAAATCATACATGAGGGACATTCTTGCTGTAGGCGATGCTGCGCTCTCAACTCTGCCACCGGAGGGCAGGCCTTTGTTGCTTGTTGCTACAGATTGCCACAATGTTCATTGCGTTGGGGGGATAAATTTGTTGAGCGAAACAGCTAGGGTAGATGTACCAATATCAGTTTTGGATCTATCATTGAATGAAAATGGCTCATCCGTATCGGAAATACGCAACGAAGAATTTTCTCCACTTTCTCTGAGTGTATCCAATGATTCTCAATCTCTCAATGATTTGTGCCACCTTTCCGGTGGCATTTTTCTCGAGTGTTCATCCTTGGAACGATACATTAAGACCAAAGTGGGCTCTCCTACCATCCCATCATCTACTTTAAGTAACGACTTGCACTTCAGCTCAAAGAAACGATCAATAAAACCAAATGCACTGCAATGGTACACAATTTTCACGTTGAGTCCTTTCACTCCTAGAGGATCTTTGTCGCCATCACGTGTGATAAGTGCATCAGAGTCAGGTAGTTTCAACATCAGTAGCTCGACCCTGACAACTTCACGCAGTTGCGTTAGCTTTTCAATCTCATACCCCAAAACATCAACACCACAGAACGATAACAGACTAAATGCATCGGGTAAAGGCGTCGATACGGCACTGAGCAAAGAGCGGATTGTAGTCGCAAGGTACAACATACAACCGATCCGAATTAAATCATTGTTAATAATCAGAGTTCTTGAAGGATATCGAGCAAGGAGATATGGTCATAGCACACAAGACAACGATAAGGTCTCTATTGACTTAGCATTGCCCCTTCTCGAGTGCGGGGTTGTCGTACACTATGAAGTTTCGTTTGTGTCATCATCTCATCACATCCCTACTGTCGGACAAGCTCACGTCAAGCTAGAACTGGTAGGTGATGATTTAGAGTTTCTTCAGATTGTTAAGAAATTGTTCACTTCGAGTAATGGTTCCGAAAGCGCAGTGTTGCGTGGCAGCCGTGTTTCTGCTTCCTTAAAGGTTGCTGCTGACAAAATATGTAAACTTATTCGTTGGACACGGAATGAAGACTATCTGGAGTCCTACTTATGCAGCCCGGGGTAAGATGTCATGTTTATGTGCATTTTATTTTAATATCAAGTACTCACATCTTGCACAGCTGGGATGGTGTCAGTCACTTCGACAATCGCTCGACTTTTCTCGCTAGACTTGAAACAATGACTAAATTACAACGGTTTCGACACTTCAAAACGTCGAAGCTTGAGGTCGTTACAGTTGCCCCAAGCTGCTTTGAGGTTAGTGGAGATATCTCGAGCAATGTCATGGAACAAAATGAAGGAGAGGGGGAATTGTTTTCAGCTATCTCGAAGTGGTCAACTGTGACAATATCAGATCAATCATCGTACGTCAAAGTAATCACTTGGCCACAAGATGACGATCTTGCTTATTATTGCATCATACGTGTGATCAATTCCTCAACTGTATCACGTCTCTTTACCTTGTGAGTATTTGCCCATCTTTACGTGGCTGCTCTCACTTTCAGTTTTTTCTATCTAACCGGGTTCGGCATCTTGATTAATATCACGAGCTACAGGACGATCAACTTTCACGGCGAACTCAACCTGGAGCTGCGGAGCGCTGTTATTCTGTCTTTGAAAGAGGCACTGAAAGATTGTGATCATATTTTGGTACTTCAAAAAAGCATCAGCAGTTATCTTCGTGTGAGGACTGCCATTTCTTGTCCACCGTCTTCCTGCTGGAGCGACTTTTTCGTCCATCATAAAAGTTGGCTGCTTTTTCCTGATGTCGAGGCTCTTCCACTCATCAGCACGAGGAGAACTAAAGTTGAGAACTTCTTTCTACTTCACTCGGATGCAAGGAGAGAAGTATTCGCGAAATTACTGAAGAGGGAGGATACCTCTCACGCAAACGAGCAATTTGCACCCCAATGTTGTTTGGATATTGTAATCTATGAAGTGATATCTAGAGATAATGCCATCTATGTCGAGATTCGTATGGAGGCTTGTCAATCTAGATTCTACCCTTTCCACGCGAAACATGCTGATACACCGTTCATCAATTTGTTCGATGCAGTTCGAAGCCGAGATTTAGACTGTTCAAGAAATATCCAAACAAGATCGAAATTGATCGCCATATTAAATCACGTCCCTACGTTACCTGAGCCTGAACATCACCATGGCGCAAAAATATTAGAAGATTTGCTGAGATTTATTAGAGTTTCCAAGCGCACCAAGACGAAACTTCGGTTCTTTAACATGACAGGGTCTGGGTCAGCGAACAAACTTTTGGGTTGGTTAACGATACAACACTTCACTTCAGAAAGTTGCTCGACTCGAGCTACCAGACTTTGTCTCGACGAAAACATTTCGATCTTCAATTTTTCAGGACTTTGGTTTCTCATGCGAATCGGATGCGATGCTTTGAGTGTCGCTTGTCTTGAATGCGACGCTCAACCTCAAGCTGCAGATGAAAGCCCACAGCCTTTTCGACCCCTTACTTTTTTCACTGCTGGATTAAATGACATGTACCCTAGCGACGACAATAATTGCGCCGACAGGGTAGAAGAGAGTTCGGAGGCCTCCGAAGATCAGTTTGGAGTTTCTAAAATCGCGGAAGAAATCCAATTCCAGCACGCGAAATATTATACCCGTGCTTGTTACTGGGCTTTGAGAGACAAAGTCGATCCGATCACATCGCTGCAAAGTGACGATGTCGCATATGCTCTCTCCACTCTATCATTCCGCGAGTGCTTAACATCTTTTGTTTCAGTTGGCGACCTTTCTACATCGAAACAGTGTGCGCAAAGTGAAATAGGGACACGGTTATGGACTGTCATCGGAGATCTACTTCATATCGTCCCTGGAAGCGACGATCAAATTTTCTTTTATTGCGAAGGCACCTGTGATAGCCCAGACAATGCCAACCGCGGTCAGGAAAACTCTCGCGACGGTGACGTTACGCATGAATTCCAGTCGAACGATGAATCTGAGACAAGTCCACACCCAACTTTCGACGATCCACCACTATTTTTTAGACTTACATTAGATGGAGAGCTGGCAACATTAACTAGCATTCTTCAGTTGGGCAAAAGTTCAATCCTGGGAGCCGAAGTCTCTTCATATTCTTCTTCAGTTGGTGTTATGCCTCTTTCTCATATAACCGCAGTCTCAAAATTGCAAATTGTGTTGAATTCTTTTGAAGCCGAGCAGAAGCTTGAGCAGTATAGGTTTATGGGGCGCTCATTAACGGAAGAAATCTGCAGAGACGTCATGCTCAACTTGCCGAACACAAAGCACAGATCCTGCGAAATGGTGCTTGAATTTTATTCCCCCAAGTCCGACTCATTGATCCCTGCACATGATTTGGAAGGGAGCAGTGAAACTGGATTCAAGATGCTCCTCAACGAGTTTGAGAAGTCTGATTTTACTAGAGTCAGCAACGATACATTCCTCGCGTATGATAAATCTACCATGTTGGAAGTGTTGCCGTATTGGTGCTTTGTTCAAATCCGAAAGCCCATTGGTATTGTAGTAATTCAAGTTCACCACCCCTTGGGAGAAGATTCATCGGAAATACAACTTCAGCTGACTAAAGGAATTGTAAGAAGAATCTGCGATAGAACAAACCAACTTCTACTGCTCCACAGTCTTTTCAGAACAAAATCTGCTTCAAGTTTGCTTATTCGTAAAGAAGAAGCAGAGAAGGAGAATATGTTGGATGCAGGAAGTGGAACGGATTCTGATGCCGCTTACTCCTGTTCAGTTCAACACACTGCAGCAATCCCACTTCATCGCCGATGTGCTCCTCAGCAAACTATGTTAGCGCTCGAAACAACTATTCTTCAAAATTTCATAGTAACAAACCATCGCGGAGTTTTTGTATACAAGGATGAAATGGAAAACGTGTTCTACATGAAGTTGAAATGGTTTAGAGTACCAGATGCAAAAGATACTGATCGAAACCCTCATGTGATTGAGCTGTCGGTATATGGTTGTGACCAACCAGGCCCGTCTATCACTGATCATCTTGTTTGCTTACTTAAAAAGAAGCTCTTAACTCTCACCCTGGAAGCGCTATCGTCATTACTGAAGAAGAATCCCTGGTGAGACTCGACTTTCTTTGATAAGAGCGCGACTCTTATTCAATTTCATTTCCCGCCAGTATGTATCCCTTCCAAACTCATATTCCTCTTATTATTTTAGGTTTAATCTGTTGGCAACTGACCTAGAATTCATAAAAGACTTTCGCAGTGAACTGAGAGCTTTAGACCGTGACAAAAATCCGCCTACTAACGATTGCACTCGAATGTATTTACTTCCCACAAACGTTCTCGATCCACTCATGATTCTTTTAATGCTCAGACAAAACATTTGTGGAAGCACTTTCTTCCAACGTTTACATCACGAGGGGCTGACCACTGACATGAAGTCCGAAGGTGCTCAAGTGGTTGACGACAGCGGCGAGATCACAGTTCACCTACCGAAAATGCCCGAATTTCATTTCTATTTCAACTCCTCACCAAGTCAGTTAGACCCGCACTATCAAACTGGGGCAACTTTGACCGAGAGGGGCGCGCAATACTCGAGACAAGCTGGGTCAGGGATAGCCATTGTCAAAATGACTCTCCAGTCTGGTAATGAAACTCAATGCAATATTCAGATCGGAAAGAGGGCAGAGTTTATGAACGAGCGATTGCGAGTGTCGAAGCCAGATCTCAGCCTCTCGAAGTGTTCCGACACTTCTCAAAATGAAGATCGGTTCAAAATCAAAGTGGAAGTTATCAACACAACTGTAAACATTGACATCATTCATCAGGTGAGCTGTTTAATCCTTTTCTAATTAATGTTCATGTGATCTTGCTGATAATATGCATTCCACTTGTGTAGTGGGTTGAGCTGTCATTGTCGCAAGTTCTTGTTGCTTGGAGTATTGAACGGCATCTTGAGGCTGCTCGTATGGGCATGCTTCGTCACAGAAGAGAAGGAGCTGTCAAATATGAATCGATCTGCAGTATTTCGGAACAACTAAAACTCGATTCGATCAATGAAACAATGCCAGGACTTCAGGCATTGGAAGATATGATTTTGATTGCAAGTAATTTGCCCCACCCAGCTATTGCTCGCGTGGAATGTCAAGGTATGATGAGAGCTACAATACTGGCAAATTTGACCCTGGAGGTTCTAGACGCAATTCTGAACACAATTATTCCCAAAACAAAACCTTCTGTTGGGGTCGATATTATCCGCTACAATTCACTTGAAGGAGCTTCACTTGTGAACATCAGAAAAGGCAACAGTACTAACATTTGTGCTCGTGTAGAGTTGTTGGGGAAGGGGACAGAAGTGAGAGATTCACCAACGTCAAGCCCGCAGTACATAGTTGTGTTTGGTCTTAACAGTGAGAGTCATAAATCCCTCATTCAGTCTCCTCAGAATATGTTCTTCAGGCACGTTTTTTCGGGCCTGGAACAGGATACCTTCTCCTTCTCTCAAGCGCTGTCAAAAATAAAGAATTTGAAGCCATCACTCTTCCAGCGTAATCTAGTTTTCATGGTGAAAATTTCGAGATGCAACAGAACTCTCATGACATACAACGCGCATCCCCAGTTGCGTGGTAGATTGGAAACTCGATTCAAGGAAATCAACGAGGCAGTTGCAAACTCAGAACATCAATATCTCAGTGCACTCCAAAATGGGTGCCTGCGTCACATATCATTTCTCCCTCCGGCGAGTTCTCTACAACGAATAATCGCCAATGATCCCAGTACTGCCAAATCGAATGATTTGGATAAGAAGAAACCCGAGAATGAAGAAGTGAAATCCGAATCAACGGATAATAAGAGGGAACCAACGAGACGAATTCCTCGTCCGACAACGATGCTTCGCCCGAAATTAATCGGAAAATCGATTGAAGGATCTGCAATGCAAGCGGTCGCTGCCAGGAGATTGAAAGCCAGTTCCGGACCCGTAATTTTGCAACGCACGGTGTCTGGTTCTGGAAAGAAAAACGTAGCTACAGTTGTCTCCGCACCGCAAAGAGAGGCACCTAGTGCAATCGACAAACCGATTTCGGTAGAGAAGATAGTATCAGGTTCTTGCCCCTCCGTGCTTCCGATGCTTAAGTCGATCATGACGACGTACAACGCTGAATTTCAAGCCCAGCCAACTTCACCAGGATATAGGCTTCAACGGAGGTTTCTATCACCGTCGACGTTTTTGGAGGGACCACTTTTGGATAGCTGCAAAAAGCAAACCCTCGCCAAGCATTTCCGATCCAGTTGCAAACTATACAACCTGACATGCAGTGGTACCGGCGATGATACGTGTTTTGCCGGGAAAATGGATATTGCAGGTTTTGTAGTGCATTACTTCATGTCATGGCATGAATCCGTAGAGAATGCCCTTGACGTGTTCATCATATGTGCTACCAATGGGCAAAACATTGACGGTTACATTTCCAAAGCTGGATCCCTCTATTCAGAAAGGACATTAGACGTTATATCATCAACCACAATGGCATCCCTACGAGGAGTCATCGAGTCTGCCTCGAAGACCATCCGTAGATTGCACATTTGGAATTCTTTCGTCAATGAAAGAGCGTCTCAGACGGCAGTGTCACGAGAAACATTGGTGGAAAATTTAGCCGAGTTGAGACGATGTTCCAATCACGTGAATTTAGTATCAGTTGATCCTCGACTCACGGAGATGTTTCAAGATACGTCGAATGAGCTTCGTTTATCTTGGTCGCATGTATTTGATGCCATAGCTCAATCTCCACTATTTTTCAAACGCACTGCAATTGAGTACGGTGAAACCATGACATACCTCGTGTACTTCAAGGACGAGGACGCATTTTTAGATTTTATTGTGCGCCAACATGATGCAGTCGTGGAGGCCGCCCGGATATTGACGAAAGAACACATTATTTTGAATTCGGATACAAAAGTAGCTACTGCAGTGAAGAACTCCGTCCATAAATTTATCATGTTCACTCTCCAGTGGTTATGGAATGATTGCGAGGGCCAACACGATTGCTGAAAAGGCGTGAATGATGGTATGCAACTACTTCTGTCAGGAACAAAAATCACGCTCCGAGCCGATGAACACAAAAAAAAGTCACTCAGGCTTTTTATGTTTTCTAGAGGTGATTGAATGAACAGTAGTTGTGCAAATAATCTCATCTTTATAACATAAATTCTTCTCATGGAAATGACACTACAATAGCCATGTCAGCGATGCAGTAACACCTACCAGCCCAAACCTCCATAGGACGTCGCTCCCGGTACTGTCACGTCTTCCTCCACTGGTACTGCCCTCCCCACCTTGACAAGACAGAGGTTTCCATCCCACGGGAGTGTACCCATGGCTATCCGATGACATGGGTGGGAAACATTGGCCAACATCCCCCGCTGGACAATTATTGCAGCATGAAAATATATCACATATTCGACAAATGGTGGCAGCGGCAGTGGTTGTTCCGCCCTGTTGTTGTTGGCTGGTGGAAGAAGGAGTCGTAGTTGTTGCACATTGTACAGAACACAATCCCTCGATATCAAAGTTCATGGGTAGTAGACCAGCATAACATTTCTGCAGAGACCCGGAAGCACATGCCTCAATGGATTTGGTGTAGATGCACGATTCCACGTCGTTTTCGCTCGTGGTGTTGGTTGAGCTGTTGGTCATTGTTGTTGCTGGTAATAATGCGCATTTACACAATGGACAATCCGCGGGACAGTCCGTACCATTGGTGAATAATGAAGTTAGGTCGGGGATGGTGCTTGTGGATTGTAGACTTCGATGCGTAACTCCTGCTACTTCTGCTGCTGCTGATTGGCGGTGGAGGCTCGAGGGAGATAGTACAGTCGCCAGCGCCACCACTGGCGCAATAATGAATACAACCAAAATAACAGCGACATGATAAAAATAAAGAGGGGTTAGGTCTTGATCTTGTCGTTTCCGTCCTCGACGGCTATTATGACGGCTATGAATTATTGCAATCATGGTTCGGTACCTTATCAAATTTGACCGTGTTGCGGGCGGGGTGGAGATGAGATTTTTGATTTTTGAGAACACCATCATTCTTCCCCGCCATAATCGTTGGTAGTCGAGTCCCAAGAAGTGAGTGAGATTCTTTTTGTCTGTGCGTCGTAAAAGACAACAGCAGAAGAACGAGGAGGCGCGAACGGAAGAAGAACAGAGAACGAAGAGCTGTCACGAAAAAATGCAAGCGAACTTCCCATGGAAATCTCTCCCGAACAGCAAGCAACAACCACGACGACGACGACCCCGCCCGCCTTGACAGCGACGACACCAACTTCTGTACGATAGTCTACTACTGCTCTTCGTGGTCCATCGAACGAAGTGATCCCTTATCTCACCAAGCATAATTATTCCAAAATGAAGTTCTCTCTTCTATTCCTAGCATCATCGTCGTCTCTACTATCAGCGGCCTATTTCGCCCCAGCGAATAATGCCCATGTCGAATTCGTGTCCCTGTCGTCTTCTTCGGAATCAGAAACGGGAAACAGCAGCGGCGATGATGACGAATGGAAGTCACTCCTCCAGTCGGCACTCCAAGAGAAGTTGGACCAGTTGAATTATCATATTTCGTCATCGGAAGACGAAGGAGAAGACGACGAAGGCGTCGTTGTTGCTCTATCGTCCACCTCGTTGGCTTCCAGTAGAACGAGTGACACCCTCCTGAATTTATTCGAGGAGTGGACACGCAAATTTGATAAAGAATATGAATCATTGCACGAGCGAGGGAATAAACTGTTGGTATGGGCGGAGAATCATGGTGAGCAGTGCTCGTTCGTTTTGGTGTGTTCCTTTGCATCCACTCCATCGTAACTGATTGTGTTTACATTCGTTTCCATCGCGCTCTCGTTCTCCCCCTCTCTTTCTCCGCAGTCTTGATCGAACGACACAATGCCAATGCCAAACAGGGATTATCCTCCTTCTATCTCGGACACAACGAATTTTCGGACATGACGCATGCCGAATTCCGTAAACAAATGAGACTCGGCGAGTTTGCGCCCGAATTGGTCTTGGGAGGAGAGCTGCCGAAGAAGAAACTCAACTTTGGCCATTCCTCTTCGTCCAATCTACGTGGCCCCTCCATGGAGACACCCGCCCTCATGGAGCGCAAATTGTGGTCGTCCTCATACTCCGACGATGGTGATGAGGTTGATTGGCACACGAAGGGCCTCTTGGGACCCGTCCGCAATCAGGGGCTTTGTGGTGCCTGCTGGGCCTTTTCGGCCATCGGATCGATCGAGTCGGCCATGGCCATTAATAAATTCAATCAGATGACACCCGCAGAGCGGGAGAACCTGCTTCTCAAGAATGGCTCGGATTTGGGACTAGTCATACCGTTGAGCGAACAGGATTTAATTGATTGCGATACCAGGTTGGAGGCGGGATGTCAGGGAGGATTGTGAGTTACTTCCGTTCGGTTTCGCTCGGTTGCTCTCGCTTTGCTTTACTTTTCTTGATTCATGAAAGCCTTCTCAATTCTCGCCCTTTTCTTCTCCGCAACACGCACACACGCACATCAGAATGACCACCTTGTTTGACGAGGAAGAGGGCAAGAAAGGAATTTGTACCGAGGCTGACTATCCCTACCTCGAGACGGAGGGTACCTGCTCCTCGGACATGTGCACACCCGTGCCGGGTAGCATCGTACGGGATCATGTGGACATTGTCCCTCGCAAGACGCACGCACTCATGGATGCTTTGAAGGTGAAGCCGGTGACGGCGGCAATGGTTGCTTCCGACCCGATGCTTCAATTTTACTCGAGTGGAATTTACGATAGTGATTATGGCAGGGTCACGAAGAGGATGGGTGATCCGAAATGCATGGTTATGTACGAAGGACAAGATGTTTGCCTTCCTGATATTAATCATGGAGTTCTCGTCGTGGGTTATGGCAAGGATGATACGGCTCAAACGAACAAGTTGTTCTTCAAGATTAAGAATAGCTGGGGCGACTCCTGGGGCGAGGACGGATTCTTCCGCCTGGCTCGAAAGGAGACTGACCCGACTGATCCGTTGACTAATTGGGGCCAGTGCGGAATATTGACATTGCTTTCTTACCCTGTCATGGAAAGCGAGTAAATTCCATGACACTATGCCGGAAAAATTTAGGGGTGATAGAGTTAAGCCGAGCCCTACCCACTGCCGTCGTGTTAATTGAATTAGGTTGATTTGTGTAGTTACATCTTGCTCATGCCTGAAACTAATGTATTATTGCGCTTGGGTCGACCAACGTTTCTTCCACTCGGGTGTATTCTCAATCATGCCCGCCTCCTTGGCTTCCATCATGGTCACTTTCTTCTCATTCGTTAACCAACTCATGCGATCATTCGACGACATTGTTTGCAGCTGTTGCATCCTTTTGACAACATCTTGCAAGCGAGCAGATGACGAGGGTGACTGAGAAATTGTTCCTACCTCAATGTTCTTCCACTCCTCCGTTTCAGCACCATAACCAAAAAACTTGTCCGAATGTAGTAATTTTCCCGTGTGTAATGGCAATTCTCCATCTTCTTTGAGACCCAAGAGTTGAGCAAAGTCATTTACGCATGCATCCCTCGTGGCCTTGTGGTCTTTCCCACCACTAATCTTCGTCGTGGAATATAACTTTACCATGGACTTCACCGCCCAATAATCAGCAAGCAGTGGAGGTTTTCCACCAGTAAGTGATGAGACAAGGAAGGACATGGCCACATCTTCACATTCTAAATTTTGAGCCACATAAGAGTATATTGGGCGAGGCAATGCCACTATATATAAGTCGAGATAATCGCGATGGATGAATGATGCACGAGGTAAGGTGATGGAGTATCGATTCGATGATTCCGTCGTGGACATGTATCCGTATTTCCATTTCGACTTGTTGTTGTTTGCGTTGTTGTTGTTGTTACCACTGCTGCTATTGTCTCCTCCAGCTTGGTCATTGGCAACCACCACGTGTGTACGTGCATCAAACCCTACCATCCGGTCGGGATGTCGTGTCCATCGAAGAAACGCCGCATCCAATGCCACGCATGGCCGTAGCACATCATCATCGAGACTCAATATGCCCAAGGTCGGCGTGTCCAGCAACACCTTAAAACGTTCATTCAGAGAGTTGATGGCATGTTTTTCGACTTTCACCTTGCCGCTGACATGATTAAGAATCTCGTCGGGAGGGTCATTGGCATCATCGCACCAAATGACGTGTATTTGTGCCACGCCCTCGCACTTGGCATGATGATTGACGCTCAGAACCAGTTGCTCATTGCGTTGCCACGTGTTGATCCGAATTGTGTATTGCAGAGTGTCAATGGAATGAACAGTAATTGGCGTAAGTTTGTGAGAGTGGGCCTCGATCAATGTCATTTTTGCTTCCTGATCTTCTGCTGCTAAGATTGGCATTCCATTTTTCTCAATTGCCAAGTCAGCAATTCTATCACTACCACTGATGGCATTGTGGATTATTTTGTGACCCACCAACACTCTATATAGAAACACATGCAACGCAATCACGAAGGATGTTGCACATGCTGCAAAGGCCGTAAGCCAAACGCGCTTGGCAATCTTGGAGCCTCGGCTGACTCGATATTTGCCACCAACACCACCGTGAGGATGTCGTTTGTGCTGTTTACCCAGTGGTGTTGATGAAGACTCATGATTTCCCGTTTCGGCACTTTTCGCACGTCGATGATGCAGTCGCGAATGATGATCGCCGGATGGCAGATCTGTCGTAGATGTGGCCTCGTTCCAAAGAGTTTGCAGGAGCGATCGTTCCCGCTCTTCGTCGTTGTTGGCGCTGTTGATGTTCATGTCGTCGTCGCCGCCGTGGTCGCCAGTATTGTTTCTGCCCTCGTTGTTTTGGATCGAAATTTGCACAGCATTATTGATCAACGATGACATCGTTGCGATGCCTGTTCTTTGCGATGGCAATGGTCAGCCGGCATAATCTGGGGCCTGGGGCGGTAAAATAAATAAGAACTGAGATTTACCAATACGTACGGAAGTCTACGCTGAATTGTTGCCTTTCTGACTACTATTCCCACGTGCAAAAATTGTTAACCAATAGCTCTCTGCTCGATTGCCCCCCGATATCATAGCCCGATATGTTATGAGTTATGACATTGTAAGGTTGGAATTTGTGCAGTTTTTGATTCACCCTCATCCTACACTACTATAATTTCTTGTATCTTGTGGTATCAACAATGAGGGGCTGACCACAATTGCAAGGGCCTTGTCTTCTAATTTTTCCTTGCAAAAATTGCAGGTGGAAGATATCCATCAACTGACTTTGGCATCAGTAAAATCCCTTATTCATTTACTTTTGGATAACAAACGCCCCTTCAGAGAGATATGGATTGATGAAATTGAATTGGAATTGCTCACAGATGAGGACATATTGCACTTTGTGACAAAAAACCATTGATAGTGTGTACTGTCAAATCACACGATTAACCATTGCAGCTTCATCAATACCGGTGTAAGTTTAGGTGAAAATAGAAAATGGAGAGTTCTGAAGGAGATCCACTCTTTGATGATAATGAATGAAGGCTAAGACAAATCATTTGTGGCCCGCAAATAGATTCTGAAGTACCATTTTGCTCATTGACACACGGGTATCCATGCATTGGCTTGCATGCACGAGACCGTTTTGCCTCAAGCTATAATGGCTCGGAAGAGATGATTACGGATACTCATCAATGTTCTTTTTTGTTCAATGTTTCCCAGCTCTCTTTGATCATTCACATATGCTGCATTCAGAGGCCGGGTGAAGAAAGAGGAAATTTGATCTTGAGTCTGCAATTGTTTGTAGCCCAAACTGTACCAGAGATTCAAATCTACATTCATGTGCATGTTGTCCTCGACACCTAGGACAAAGTAAGGGTGAAAAAGTCAAAAAAGTCATCGCAATTCTTATCCTAGCCCTAAATTTATCACACTGTTGAAAGAGTTTGTGTGGCTAATCCAAATTGTAGCCCCAAATATGTCTGGAAAGTATTGTTCACATGAAAATATTTTTAACTGTACAAATCTCACTGGGTCACCAGACGTACAAAATCAATGATCTGTTAGCATACACTTGGTCGGGAGTGTGCAATCAGAGCCATACGTGCGCTACCCGATATTGAGACACTAAACCATCTGAATAATTGCCTGAGATGATACTTCTGATGCACAATCCGTTTCAGACATGCACTCGTCAGCTGGGCCTGCCTTCACCTTCTTCTCCAATGTCACTTCCACAGGCTGCTGTTGGTACCATGCCGCGGGGTTGAACCACGATAGTGCCCATGACAGTAGAGGCGCAACTTCGACGGGCGGTGCCATTCCCGACACAATTTCTTCCCATGCCTTTTCTACCGAATTCTCATCATCCTCTCCATTAGGAGTAAGGAAATCAGTGTTGGTCAACATGTCTGGAGTCTGGACGAAGGCAACGAATCCGGCGAACTTCATTCGCTTGGCAGTGACATCCGGATCTTCCTCGGAGACTACAGTATCCATAAAAGCGGCGAATTCGCCCTCGCTATTCTCATCTTCGACATCGCTGCCCCTGCGTTCGATGATATCTGACCACGAAATTTTCTCTGGAGGAGGAACTTGCATGAACACATCCTCGAGGAACTCGGTGTAGTCAGCGTCGCTGTCTTGAATGCTGTGGTTGTCGTCTTGGTCATTGGCAACACTGGCGTTGTCGATATCACTGCATTCGGGCTCGAGGATGGCGTCGACGATTACAGTGGCCTCCGAGTTTTGACTCGTCGTGCTGACGGCGTCGACGACGGCGACACCGTCGGCGTTCAGCTTGTGTTGATCAATGGATGCTAATACTACTTCGACATTTTCCGATGTAGCGTGAGGGGACATCATAATGCTGTCGGTTTGCCAGCGCGAGCTCAAGTGAAGAGATTAGCAACGAGAGTGCTTGGGTACTATTGAATAATGAGAAAGGCAAAGGAACTTGATTTTGTTGTGGAGTGAGGAAGGAATCGTGTAGACGAGAGTTGGTGGTTTCGGCATTTTGCATTTTGCTAGATAGGTAGTGAGGAGAGCTTGTTTGAGCTTGTGTGTGAGAGAGGTTTGCGGTTCGATGTGTTCCCGCCAACAATTCAGAAGCCTTTTTCTCCCCCGCTAAAAAAAGAGAAGCCTCAGCGGTACACACATGACGTATGGTAGATAGTAATACCTACTGTACGTTTGGTATGTACTGACAACTCCGTGATTGGGGGGGATTTATCTCGGGAATGGCTGAATCGATTTCCAATTTTTTTGCCCAGTGCTGTAC
>JALLBB010000413.1:0-15789 GCA_036939735.1 Discostella stelligera | reverse complement strand
GCTGCGATTCAAATGTTTGACGTACGGATGCAGCTTGATCGGTAATTCGCTTCAGTATGTCATCGCGATCAAGAGGTTGTGTAGGGTTAGAGAACAAGGTCGAGGAGGAAATTGTAGGTTCCATTGGTGATTGGTGATAGCTTCAGTGAATAAATGAGCTGTATGAAGTAATGAAAAAGATTGTGTGCAACGAACACGAATGGGGACGAATTGATTCAGAATGATTCTCTGAGCAATTATTTTTTGTTTCACGAATTGTTTGGTAGAGATCTTGAAGACTGCTTACCTAGTTGATCTTTGCTTTGGTAACTGAGCGGTAATAAATTCTAGGTACAAATCATTGAATTGCAAGATGTAGGAAACACCCTACAGGTTTTTAGATTAAGTATTATTCCAAAAAATGACCCCATGCCGAAAGGCTGCCGGTCGGAGATTTGTATCCCTGCCTTTCTACTTCCTCCACGCCTACCTGCTCTCGAACCCGAACGCTAAAAGACAAAAGACACCACCACACTTTTTTTCTTTGCTTTTCTACATACCAAACTACCGCACAGGAGGTGTCAAGTGTCGCTGGTTTGACTCGCTCCACCACCTGCTGGATGGATGGACGGGGTGGGCCCCGCGCGGGGTTCCGTAGGCTGGAAGTTGCATTTCGGTAAAAAAATTTATCCATGGTTGTCCATCATTTCTTAGCACTGCATTCGATAATACATCAGAGTTCTCTTTTCCATCATGCATCTCCCACTTCCACACAACATTTATCTTGGCGGCCGAAGCCTCCTCAACCTCCATCTCTTCACTCAAGATTGGCAATCTGCAATGTGCGAAATCGAGTGCCACCCTCATGANATTTTTCAGACGAAAAAAAGCGTGGCAAAATAAAAGCGTTTTTTTGGGTGCTGGCATTTGAAAGTAGGTTTGGACCGGGTGTATGTTAAATAACAGTTTTCCCATCTTGTGATTATGTGCGGTGTGGTAGCAGCACGTAATGGTAGATACGTAACTACACCGAACTCACCATCGGTTGCGGGTTGCGGCGTTGAGATCGTTTTATTGCAGATCATCAAATCTCAAATCTTCTTCTCCCCAACCTTTCATCATTTTCCCAATGAGTGACGAGGACAAAGAATTAATCTGGACGTCTAATCTTAAGTAACTGACCACACCTGCTCAACTTCAAGAAAAAGGATTCACCTGTCGAAGCAAAAGCGAGTGCAATACTCAGGTTGGTGTCTTAATGCTGGGCCGAAGCTACAAGTAATGTCATCGAGACTGAATGTAAACCTCTTCATGGTGTTGGCTCTTTCCATCATTATGATGCAATCAATATTGTCACTGCGAAAAGAAGACTTTCTTTCAATGAAACTGGATAATGAACTATTTGTATCCTCTCGTGACCCCGCGGATTCAACGACCTTTGTCAACAGCAGCAGCAATAATACAATATCCATTTACCTTCATATACATCCCAGGCCAAATCCAGGGTATAGTATATTCAAAACGGATACCCTGCAGCGCTTTGGATCGGGACGTTTCAATTTTGTGGTTCATGAAATTGCCGATTGTGGACCCCGTGATTGTAATCATCAAAATCATAGTAAAATAGATGAGAGGATGAGGATGGACGAGCATCAACCTGCGACGTGTCTTGCGGTGACCCTGATTAATATGGGATGTAGTTATGAGTCAATGCGGTGCAGCCATCCCAACTGCAAAACTATGATCACGAACGATGAATTGTGTGCCTCAAACAATCATGATGTTCGGGCATACTATTCTGCGACCTACTCGAACAAGGGATACTTACCCCTGGGTCCACGCCTCGACGCATGGTCAGCCCTCCAACTGATGCGTCAGTCACCGGAATTCATCATAAAGCCTGCATCCACTCGGCGGTATGCATTTAACGCAATATTCTCAAAGTCAACAAACTCCGGTCGAGAATATCTTGCTAGCATTCTAGAAGTTGAAAATCAGAGTGAGAATCGAAATCTAACAATATATACATCCGTTTCCGATCAATTTAATCGGATACACTCAGTAATTCGCTCGGAAGGACAACTCGATCCACATTCTTACACTGAGGTGTTATTGGACAGTGTTTTCACGTTAGCACCCGCTGGACATAACCCGGAATGTTACCGAATGTACGAGGCAATCGAGGCGGGAAGTATCCCGGTGTTTGTCAAAGGCGATTTGTACATTACGGAACAAAATTCGGCCCATCCATGTCGGGAGGCGTTGCATCATTGGTATGATGCACCTGTCTTGGTCCTTGATTCTTGGGATGACTTGATTCCGACTGTGGAGAGACTAATGAACGATTTGGCGGCGTTGGATGAAATTCAGACGAAACTGACTGTTTGGTATTATGGGTTTATGCAACGGGTTGTGAGTGAATTTGAAGATTTTATGGTTGAACCCCACCACGTGTGATGGTCACGAATCATTCAGGGAGATTATGTTCCTCGGAGAAGGGCAGATCTAGATTAGTGTTACCCTACAGACAACTGTAATAATGAAAGAACATTACATCATCCTCTCTTATTTGACTTGATCCTAACCTTTCGCTTCTCTCCGCCCGAGGCAATGATGGCCACGCAAATTCCCAACACCATGACCAAAACGGCAAGTTTCACCTGGACAGGTAAATGCTCTACTCCGTGCCTGTTCATTTTGGACACTTGTGGCAAGAAGAATCGGCCTTTGGGTATTCCTCCACCACCGAAACCGAACGACGGTAACTTTTTGCCGCGCAATAAGGGTGGAAAGATACGAACCACGCCATCTTTTTGCATTTGTTCGGCATTCATTGCCGCGACGGCAGCATTCGAAATCACTTCCCGATGCTGACCACTCTCAAAATGAAGTTGTAAGTCGTGTCCACCACCGGCACCAGCACGATCTCCACTATTGCGAATAGCTTCCTCCATAGCCGCCGCCAATGCCTTGTGATCCTCGTGGATGGAACTACCGGCAAGCTCATCTGCCTCCTTTTTGTGCGCGGCATGAGCAGCCTTTTCCTCTTCCATGCGCCTCTGTTCTTCTTCGGGTGTCGTCGCATTGGCTTCTCCTCCCCGTCGAGAAACCAAGTTCCCACCAGATCCATCGACCAGAGGATCGTACCAAACGCTCGTCTTATCATACGGCAAATCGAGAGGATTTTCTTCGTCGTCGAATCTCGGTATGTAATTCACTCCCCGAGGATGTTCGATGAAAGGAACCCACTGCAAGTTGCCACATCGGTTAATGCCATCAATCGTCGCTTTCCGATGACGCAAATCAATACCGCTGAATTGAATCAAATCGTCCAACGTCCTGCGATCGCCTAATCCGAATCGGGACTTTTTGAGCTTCAATGCTTTGTCGATGTCCGTTTCACCTCCGGGAATATCCAACAGGGTGTTTAATCGATAATGCGACATCTTAGTGTCCTCGCTGGTGAACTTGCCGGTACCCCACGACATGGTCTTTGGGTTATGTTGAGAGCCAGGGTAGTCATGCAAAACATAGACTCGATGAGGAGTGTATATATCATACCCATACGTCCAAAATCGGGCTGCACGATTGAATTCTTCCCCGTCAAAAATGCCTGGCGTGTGTGGATCGACGGGCACTTTCAATTCGGCGTGACATTTGCTAAAGGATAATCCAGCGCCCCAGATGGCGTTGGTCAACTTCGGTTTCGGTAAATTCATCGCGCATTTCGTGGCGTGCGTTCGCACCTGAGAAGTCCACGTGACCATGCAAAGGTGGGGGACTTCGTTGTCCTTTAATTTTCGTCCCAGCTGATCTATATTGGCAACGTAGGTGCTCAACACCGCGTACTCGTTCCGAGCCAAATCCCACATGTTCACCATCTTGTCGTCCCAATGCGGTTCGAAGTCCATGTGGGAGTCGGTGCTCATGCAAAAGTCTTGCGGGCTCATGCGTCCGTCCTCGTAGGCTGCCCGAATGTCTCGGCCGATCAGTCCCCGTGCGTAGGTCGGTCCGGCAGCGTCCTGGGCGGGAATGGCGTGGATGAAAATCTGATCCCTGTGAGGACAGTGGTCGTCGTCGTAGACATCGCTTTCGTTACCGCTACCATGATTGCTCGATGGGCCTCCCTCCTTGGATGTTGTGTCCCCGCCTCCAGTCTCCTTGCGCAACTCCGCCATCATCTCGCAATACTTGTCGAGACAGGGCGGATCCTCCCCCTCGACATTTTGTTGCAGTACCCGAACTCGAATATCGAACGGTCGCTTCGCCTTGGTGAATAAGTATTTGAGCGTGCGCGGACACAAGGGATCTCGATACGATGGCATATTCACGTGCAGTATCCGGCCCTCCCATCCCGCGACGGCCAATCCCATGAGATCCTCTTCTTTGGAATTGTTGTTATTGAGTAGTTGGTAGGGGCAATGTCTGTCCGATGGATTGGAGGAGCCGCCGGTGCATTCGTAGTCGGGATCGTAGACGACATTGCCACCCGTGGAATTGTAGCCGTCTTTCTTGAGCTGTTCCGGGTTGCCGAGGAAGATGGTTCCCTTGGGTTCCTCCTTCTTGGTGGCGGTGTCGGCCATGATGATGATGTTGAAGATTGACCCGTTTTTGTTCCAACCAATATATCTACTAGTACAATATTGATCCTTACAAAGAATACTAATAACTAAAACGGAAATGACATCAATTTAATATCAATGCACTCAGCCTCAGTAGTACTTTGAGTGTTTGATGTTGTATCTACTACCTAGTACTTGAGCATAATAATATGGTAAGCCGAATGATCATGATATCCCCCCTCCCCTCCGTGCCGGGGGGGCGGCGCGGCCGGACGGACGGGGGGCGGCAGATAAAGAAGGGGGGAATGGATCCAATAATTCAGCGACTCTTTAGTTTCAGAGGTGAGTCAGTTTTGGCGACAATGTCGTGTGATCAAGATTTTTCCGTGGTCACCCACATAATTTTTTATCCAAGGAGACCGAGCGACGAACCGCGCCGGTTCGTAATTCACTTTTGAAGGCTAACAATCAATCACACCCCCATCATGCGGCGATGTTCGATCAACGAAGACTTGTTGCGACGCCGATTTTCGCGCAGGTCGGACCACGAGCGATTGACCATTGCATTAGATTCATTGGCGTTGTTGGTGCCTATGAATTCGTCAATACTATCGGAAGAAGATGGTGATGAAAACAAATTCATTTATGGATCCATTACGAGGACGGAGTTCATTGAAAACGGTGGTGATGATCGTGACAACAATAACAGCAGCAGCAGCACCCTGGCCAATAAGTTATTAGCGGTCGAAGCTGCCCCCCCACAAGATGCCGGCAGTAGTTTGCGAAGGGACCAATCAATACAGCATCATCATCGTCGTCATCGTAGTACTGGCTCGCATCACACCATTGCCGAAGAGGGAATATTGTTAAAGGATGAACTCTTGGCCATGATTTCATTGGCAATTCCTGTCATTGCCACGTATTTACTGGAAACTATTCCGGGCATCATCACCATCGTCCTGGTAGGTAGAATGACAAACGACGACGATGACAACAAGCTGCATTTAGATGCCGCCGCCCTTGCTGTCATGTATTACAACATTGTTGGAATGTCCACCGGTTTGGGACTGCTCACCGCCCTTGATACATTGTGTGCCTCGGCGCACGGTGCTAATCAACCAGCCAAGATGGGCCAATATCTCTTGACCAGCGCATTCATCATGGGCATCACATTGTGTGTGGTCTGGTTGATACTGTATTATACTGCACGCACGCTGGAATTTGTTGGACTTTCGCATTCTTTGGCAAGCGATGCCGGGATTTTCGTGAATTACATGCTGCCAGGTCTACCTTTTATTTATGCGTATGAAGGACTGCGCAAACTTTCACAGGCTAGGAACGAAACGACTCCAATGGTCTTGGCGGCTGTGACGAGCGTGCTTGTGAATGCAGGGTGTGGGTATTACTTGGTGAATTTCACCACGTTGGGTTGGCTGGGGGCAGCAGTCGCCAGATCCGTGGGCTACATGGTCATGTTCCCTATAGTCTTCATTGGCATGTATTACACCGATCGTGAATTCTTATCTCATGCATGGGCGGGATTCGAGGTAAAGGAGGCGATTACGAAACAAGCAATCTCAAAGTTCCTCAATTTGGGCGTGCCGGGAATGCTACAGCTCGTGTTCGAGTGGGGTGCATTCGAGATTGTGGCCTTGCTCTGCGGCGTCCTCCCCGATGAAGATGAGGCCGCGGTTGCAGTGGGTGCGAATGCTATCGTCAGTCAACTCAATTCCCTCCTATTCATGTTCTATCTTGGAACATCCGTGAGCGGAAACATTCGCATCGGTAATGCGTTGGGGGCCGGTGATGTGCATCGAGCCAAATTGGCTTTCTACTTGTCTCTTGGTCTCGGAACACTGTTACCTCTCGCCAGCATCCTGTGTATTTTTATCTACCGTGATATACTTCCGAGCTTCTTTACCACCAATGAGGAGTTGATTAGGAAAGCTTCGGATCTGTTCTTGATCTTTGCACTTTTTCAGTTGCCAGATTCTATCAATTGCGTAGAACAAGGGGCATTCAAAGCTTTCGGGAAACAGTCTCTTGCGTCCAAGCTTAACTTCATCGCGTATTATATTGTTGGTATCCCTTTGGCATATATACTTGGATTGACTCTTGGACTAGGCGTCGAGGGTCTTTGGATAGGCTTGACCGTCGGTGTGTTTTGGGGGGCCATCGTCAATTCAGTAATTTTATCTCGCTCCGATTGGAAACAGTTATCACTGGATGCATTGAAGAGGCTCTCTTTTGTTCATACTCGTGAAGTGAATAATGGCGTATAACTATGTCTTCGTCTTCGAACTCTAGGTGCTGTTCGATCATATTTCTTAAGTTAAATCGTCATTTCATCTTAAGACGAGTTCAAAATTGATAACTAAATTTACAAACATTATCCACATCTCATTTCTAGAGGGCTAAGCGGCCTTGGGAATAAGTACACGAGGAACATTGGTCATATTCGAAACGCGCACTGGAGCTGGCTCGTTGTGATAATGATAATATTTTTCACCCATATTATTCGGTGCAGGACTGTTGTTGTTGTGGCTGGCGTAGTAGCCTGCAGAGGCCTTGTCCGCTAGAGATTCCAATGCGATTCCCACGGCCCTTTCATACCCGACATCGTACCATAATCTTGTTTCTCTATCCAGGGAGATGAACCGTCCATTTGGTACCGATGATGTCACGGCATCGACAAGCGAACGAGCGATTTGGAATTGCTTCTCTCGGTTATCTGCCTTGGCGAACGGATCCTTGTGAAGATTGACCCAAACATTGAAACGTTGGTTCCCCACGAGAGAGGACGTAGTTTTGCCAGAGCCGCAAACGACGTCATTGTAGTTCAGGGTAATGTCGTGGGGAAAGGCCTTGAGAACGATACCGTCCGAGACTCGAGGAGCAGGGGCAAACGAAGCCGAAGTGGACTCGTGATGGACCTGCATCTGACTGGCGGTAGGATAATGAGTTGCAGCTCCAGGTGGCGGAAAGTTTGCAGCAGGAGCGGGGCTGACGCACTCTTGACAAACCAGCTGACTCCATTCGCTGTCCGGGGGCGTCGTCGTCTTGGTAATCGCCATCGGTGGATGCTCGCCGACGGTAGGGAAAGTTCGTAATGCGTTTGCCGCACGCATTGCCAGAAGATTTTCGAATTTATGCCTCTGATTCAGGTTGGCCATGTGCTGTGCCGCAGCGGCGGTGGCCGATGAGACTATGTGCCGTTTGTTTGAAGAGTGCTGCGATTCAAATGTTTGACGTACGGATGCAGCTTGATCGGTAATTCGCTTCAGGATGTCATCGCGATCAAGATGTTGTGTAGGGTTAGAGTTAGATGCGACCGAGGTCGAGGAGGAGATTGTAGGTTCCATGGTGATGATTGGTGATAGCTTCAGTGAATAAATGAGCTGTATGAAGTAATGAAAGGTGGTGTGCAACGAACCCAAAGGGGGACGAATTGATTCAGAATGATTCTCAGAGCAATTATTTTGTTTCACGAATTTTTTGGTACTAGAGAGATCTAAAAGACTGCTTTGCTGATCTGTGGTAACTGAGCGGTATTCAATACCAGGTACAACTCGTTGAATTACGAGATGTAGGAAAAACCCTACAGGTTTCGACACTAAGTATTCTTCCAAAAAATGACCCCATGCCGGTTGGGCTGTCAGTCGGAGATTTGTATCTCTGCCTTTCTGATTTCCTCCACGCCTGCACTCGAACCCGAACGCTGAGACACCATGACACTTTTTCTTTGCCCTCCTACATCATACACTCTTTGCTCTCCTCCACCTGCTGGCTGGATGGACGGGGTGGGCTGCGGGGTTCCGTGGGCTGGAATACATCTCTTTCTCGAGTAATAAAATTATCCATCGTTAGTTGTCCATCCGTTGTCCACAAAAACATCTACCGCACACTGCATTCGATAATATCAGAGTTCTCTTTTCCATCACCATCATGCATCTCCCACTTCCGCACAACATTTATCTCGGCGGCCGCAGCCTCCTCAACCTCCATCTCTTCACTCAAGATTGGCAATCGGCAATGTGCGAGATCGAGTGCCACCCTCATGAAACGCGTGCATGGTCATCTCAGCCTGGATTTTTTGATGGTCAACACGAATCGCACGTCTTGCCAATCCACGTTGCCTGTTCCGTCCACGCCCCGCTCGAGGTAGTACGATCGATCGTTGAGGGGTATCCGGGGTGTTTAAGCGTGAAGGAGAGTTCGTTCCAGCGACTCCCATTGCACGTGGCATGTCAATTCTCAGCTTCGACGGACGTCATTGTCTATTTGGCCCAAGAATACGCAGATGGTACATCAGAACCTGACGTTCTTGGCAGATTGCCAATTCACTACGCATGCTCCAATGGAGCATCGCTGGATGTTATCCTCGCATTGTTGCGAGCCAACCCTTCGTCAACCTTAGGCGCCGATATCAATGGTTGGCTGCCACTTCATGTGGCTATTCATTTCGGCGCGAGCACAGAGGCTATTCGAGAATTAGTACGCGTTTGTCCAGCGTCCGCGACGATGAAAACGAAGAAGAACAGTACAGCCTTGACGTTGGCGGAACATGTATCGACTACCAATCGAGAAGAAGTGTCTCGAATATTGAGTTGTGCTGTGATTGCGGAGAAACATCGCCCTACGCCAAATTTGGTTGCCGCTAGAAATAATGTTGTGTCCGTCCAAAAGTGAAATTTGATTTCTGGAATTCGTCGTTTGGCAAAATATATGCAAGTTTGAATTCATATAAAAAATCCATAAAAATAAAGTGCTACAGCCGACCGCTGAAGGCATTCCATAATATCATGAGCAAAGCTTTGGTAATTCTCTCATCATGATTACAAGGTTCCGTATCAAACTGATATTGAAAATGATCAATCTGTACTGATTGCAACTTTCCGCTGATTTCGGATCAATTTCCAATAATTTCCACATTGATTTCTGATTTCTTTATTTTGCTCGTTGCGTTTTCGGTTTGGTTCGGACCGGATTGACGACGACGTCACAACAACATACATCATCGTAGCTCTAGATAGAGAGAGAGAAAGAGAGTCGGTCGCGGCTGAGTCATTGACCATGGACATGTATGGCTACTCTCTGGATCTTGTTTCAACGCAACCTTGAAACGCACGCTGGCATAATAATATTCTCTGTCGATCAGGATTACTTTGTTTCTCTTCGTCGGTCGCCGAGACATACCTCTAGACATTAATCTAATCATGAAAACAACGGCAATTCTCGTTTCCGCGTCATTCTTCCCATTGGTGGTGGGAGCATTCCTGCACCATCCTATGGGATCCAACACACATCGTCATTTACTACATATGGAGACGAAAAATGCTGTCGCCGACGGTGTAGGAAATGCATCGCCTCCCTCTGCCGTGAGCAGTCCCCTCATCCAACTTGCGCATGATTTTCTGTACAACAAAAGCGGATTCTTCAGCTCGTATGATCCCTCTGCTTACAGTGACGAGTTCATCTTTCGTGGACCTTACATCGGTCCCTTAAATAAAAAAGATTATTTCAGCACGATGGATACGTTTAAGATCTACAAGGCTCTGCCCGATATTAACCCAAATCCTTGGGGATTTTCAATCGATCCTAAGGACCCGAACCGAGTTTGGTACTGGACAAGGAATACGGGCACATTCAATGGTGAACCCATAAGTCTTGGAAATGGAATCACATTCCCTCCGAACGGTGCAGTACTCGACGGATGCCCGGAAACACACAGTATCACATTTGATGAAAATCAAAAAGTTAAACTATTGACGGTAGGATATGTTGCGGATCGTTTCGAAGGCAATACGAGGGGAGCGGGAGCAGCTGTCGGAATTTTCAATGTAATTGGCCTCCCATTCCCCAAACCTGGTCCACTTTTAACATTTGCACAATGGTTCGGGACTGAGATCTTTAATGGAGGTGCTTATTCATATTCGAAAGATGTTCCATCTTGGTGGAAATCAACGGAGATTGCCTCTGAGGGTTACTGAATTTTCGCAAACTCTTTTGGGGTTGTTGGAGGAGAAATCTTGTGTGATATGATGTTGTCAACGTAATAAGTTGTACAATAAACTGCCCTGAAAAAGCAAACACAGTCGGTCCAAAGTCCAACCCAATGTGTACCCCTTTAACAATATGTTCAAAGGTGGAGGTGAAAGCGGGGGTGCCATAATATCAGCACCACCCCTTTACAGTTTAATTAACAATTACTGTTGAGTAAATAGATATCTAATCGTGTGAAATATCGAGTACCTGTAAGAAGGACCCATTTCTTATCCCTATCCATGCAACATCAGGTATTGACTTTTCTAAAAGTCACTCTCGTCATCGTCGGACATCTCTTCATCACTGCTTTCAATCACATAAGTGACCTTTTGGGCGGCTGCCCTACCACTTCGCGCACGAGATGGCACAGGAGGAGCAGGAGCAGTATCTTTCTCAGCATCTGACTCACTATCATCTCCCATGAAATCTTCGCTTTCTTCATCAGATGAGTCGTACAGGCAAACTGATTTCCCTACTGGGGCCTTCTTTTGAGGGGCTGCCTTCGGAGCTGTCTGCTTCACTGGAGCTTTTTTCGCGGCAGCTTTTTTCGGGGCGGGCTTAGTGACTGCAGTCTTAGGCTTATGAACTTCCTCAGGAGAAGGAATTTTGACTGCCGCAACACCCTCGCTTCCATGGATCGACAACTTCTCGAGGACTCTCACAGTATCGTCGATAGTGGGTGGGTTTTTGAGAACCTTTGCCGTAGGCTTTGGTTGAACAGTTTTGGCTGGCATGGCGACAATAGAGTCGTCGTCGGAGTCATCCTCCAATTCAGATTCCCACTTTGATCGTGAAAATGAGTAAGAAAATGATTGCAATGAAATGAAAAGTGTCCGCACGAGAACCTCACCTCATCAGACTTCTTCTTGTTTTTGATGGTGATTTTCTTCGCAGCTGTTGCTTTCTTGGTACGGCGAGCCTTGTTCTTGTTTTGTGCCAGGACTTCCCTCTTCAATTCGGCGGAAATGTCTAAGTCTCTCTCGTTGAGAGCTTCATCGATTGCATCGAGGTCAGCCAACCATATTGCTTCAGGGGATGTAGCTTGGAGCGTCTTCACTTCCTCAGCTTTGTCTGCCTTTTGCCTACGAAGCTCCTCGGCGCGTTCGAACGTTAGACTCCATATTTTCATTCCAAGCAAGTAATCGTAACCCTTCGCTAACTCAGCATCCGAAGCACTCTCGTTGAGAACTGAGTCTTCTTCGCTTTCGACGTCAGAATCTTTCTTCTCATCCTGGTGCGACAAATCATACCCACGCTCCTTCAATTCGGCCAGCAACTCAGCGCGTTTCCTATTGCTGACAATCAGGTCGCCCTTGCACACCTCCTCGACGAAACGTGCTTTATTCGACAATATTTTTAGCTCGTTGTTCATTTTTTCGAGAAGTATGACCTTACGCTTCACGTAGAAATCGAGTCGATGGTTGAAGAACATGCGCAGGATATCAAGCGAAGTCTTGTACCTATGGATCTTCCCTTGACTGTCGAACAAAGTCATGTTGTTTGTCGAGATTGATGTTACAAGCTTGAACTTCCCATGCAATCCGTCCTTCTCCTTCTCGAATTCATCAATCTTTTCCTTTGCCGCGGTGACAGTGAAGAAAACGGTAGTGTCGGTGTGGTTCTCCTTGAAGTCAGAGATCTCGCTTGGAGACTTATCAGTGCCGGTCATCATGGTTTCCAAAAACGACTTGTAGTCCTGCGTCCACTTGCCGAGTGGCAGTTCGGTAATACGAAGTGTGGTATCATCAATGCGCTCAATCTTACCCTTCACAATGTAACTTCCCTCCCTTTTCCCGGTTTCCGGTGAGATCTGTAGAAATGAAATAATTGTGTCAGCCGAAAATTTTCCGAATAACAATGTGAGCGATTGTGAGACGTACCTCTCCTGTGTAGCCATGGAAATGAGGATGCATTTCCTCGGGCTCGTCGCCGTTGATCATCTTCCTGATGTTACTAATGATTTCACGAGGATTGTGGTTTTGAATGGTAGTTGACCAACCCGTTCCTATTCCATCTGAGCCATTCACGAGAACCATTGGAATCACAGGCATGTAATATTCCGGCTCGATCGAAAGTCCGTCGTCATTGAGATAGGTCAGAAGAGCATCATCGTCAGGATGAAAAATTGCGCGAGCAATCTTTTCAAGTCTGGTGAAAATGTATCGAGCAGATGCGTGATCTTTTCCACCCATGCGTCTCGTACCGAACTGTCCTCCGGGGAAGAGGAGGTTGATGTTATTGGAGCCACAGTACGACTGAGCCATACCAATGATGGTCCCATTCAAAGACATATCGCCATGGTGGTATGCAGAGTGTTCACCGATGTAACCTGCGAGCTGGGCGACCTTTATCTCAGTCTTCAGCTTCTTTTTGAAGCATGCATACAACACTTTACGCTGAGATGGCTTGAATCCATCAAGCAAATGTGGAATGGAACGGACATTATCATACTGGGAGAAGAGGACGAGCTCCCGGTTGATGAACTCAGAGTAGTTGACGCCGTATTGTTGCGCCTCCCTGTAGTTCAAGAATGTGTCCTTCTCCACCCGGTTCAACCATTTCTTTCTTTCTTCGACCTTATTCTTGGAAAATGCCATCTCAATTAGGCCAGAGCCAGATGTGATGAGATCACTGGGCTCTTCTCCATCTAGAATGATGTTGTCGGTGCTTATCTCGTTGAAATGGATTTCGTGAATATCAAGATTTGAGAAGTATTCCTTTGCTGTAACAGGTGTGTGAGATGATGAACAATAAAACGAATGTAAATGGAACGAAACAACGTGATGTTGATGCTTACCTTCACTGCTGGTACTCGTTCCCAATCCCTTGTAGTACTTAATATTCCATCCTTTGGCATCGTTCCCCGTAGCCTCTTTCCATGCTTCATACTCGGGCAATGTGAAGAACGTTTCCGACTTATTCCCTTTGGTGCATTTCACGATCGGGGTAATGAATTGCTGCAAGAAACCAGAAACATCCAAGAGAGATGGCCAGAAATGATGAATAAAGTTGATAACAAGCCCCTTGATATGACTTCCGTCGTGATCTTGATCAGCCATAATCATCAAGTGACCATAACGAAGCGACTTGATATTATCTTCATTGTACACCACATTGAACTTGAGCCCCATAATTTCTACCAGATTCATAATCTCCTCGTTCTTCATGATCTGTGCGTTGGTGGCATCACGAACGTTCAATAGCTTACCCTTGAGTGGGAAGACGCCATAATAATCCCTTCCGACAACAGAGAGACCGGACACCGCCAAAGACTTGGCTGAATCTCCCTCAGTGATAATAAGCGTGCAATCCTTTGATTTGGCGGTGCCAGCGTTGTTGGCGTCGTCAAGCTTGACAATGCCAGTCAACTTCGTCTTCTTGGTACCACCCTTGCGCTGAAGTGCCTGATTCTGTTTGAACTTGGCATAAGACATGATGGAATCGACAACACCCGACTTCTCGACTTGTTTCATAAACTTATCAGAGAGTTTGACGGAAGAGAATGTGGACGGCTTGATGGTCATATTCTCCTTAGTCTGACTGTCAAATGTTGGGTTCTCAACGAGACAGTTCACGAAGATAGCGAGATGGTTCTTTATCTGATTAGGCTTGATCTCGGCCTCGCCTTTGTTCTTCTTCTTTACAGCCGCCTGAAGCTTCTTCGCGACAAGATCCGCGATGTAGTTTACGTGTCCTCCGCCCTTGGTGGTGGAGATGGCGTTGACGAATGAGATTTGCTGAAAGCTTCCGTCGGAAACACCCACTCCAACCTCCCAGCGTTCATCAATCCTTTCGTACGCCGCAGGTGCAGTAATTCCATCAAATAGTCCGAGGTAGGACTTGAAATCCTTGACTGGAACCTTGGTACCGTTCAGGTAAACGCTGAGCTTCTTTCCCTCCTTGTTTGCCATGGAGCCTGCAATATCATACGCGCGCTTTGAAAAAAGGCTGATGGTATCAGCATCCAAAGTGGCCATGCCGAACCGCTGAAGGTCAGGCTTGAATGTGATCTTTGTGTAGTCGCCATTCTTCACCTCCGCTTTAGAGCATTTTTTCACCTTGGGCTCTTCCTTCACGTGCATGTTGTTGCGGAACACTTGAGTGAATTTCACCTGTCGTTCCGAGTCGACACATTCTACAATGAATTCGGTACTGAAGATATTGGCTAATTTGGCACCGTATCCGTTACGACCACCCGTCGTCTTCTTCTCGTCGTCGTCAAAGTTAGATCCCGTCAACAAATGACCGAAAATCAAAGTAGGGACGTAGCAGTTGTGTTCCTTATGCATGACGACGGGAATTCCCTTTCCGTTGTTCAACACCGAGATGGTGTTCGAAGCCGCATTCACTGTCACCTCCATCTTGTCCATGTTCGGATCACGCTGTTTGTTATCGGCGGCGTTGACGACTATTTCATCGAAGATTTTGTACAGGCCTGGAGTGAATGTCACATCCTTGAGTTGAATGCGACTTGTCTCGGCGTTGAAGACGAACATAGGCTGAGTAACGCTCTCCGTCGATCCGATGTAGGTGTCTGGGCGAAGGAGAATGTGTTCAAGCTGGGTCTTCTTTTGATATGTTTCTTCGATTGTCTTGTTTGATTTCGCCGGAACATTTTCCGTTGTTGCTGCTGGAGCAGTTGTCGTGGTAGAGGTAGTTTGGGTCGCACCCTTGCCCTTGGCGCCAGCTTGCTTTTGGTTGGGATTGAAGTTCTCCTCGTCGAAAGAGGAATCGACGCCCACGGCGTCGGATTCGGAGTCCATGCCAACGTCGAAATCGGCGCCAGCCATGAGATTGTGATTTTATCCAATGATCTCAAGAATGATAATGTTTTCCTTTGTTGTCGTTTTTGTGAGACGATATCGTTTTTGTTGCTCTCTTTTTTGCTTGCTCTTATGCTGCACCCTCTCCGTCGTTGATGCCTCTCGACAACTTCCCCCACTTTGATTTTTAACTTTGTTTCGCCAATTTTTTTCTGCAACGACCATTCATCGGATTCCTACGTACGTGGCTGTTGGTGTTCCTGTCGATAAGTATCTTTCACAACAGCTAACGAAATTGTACTTGGTTGTGCCATCCAACATCTTGGCGACATCACATCGTATGATGTTGTACGAGTTTACGCCCTAATGTGACTGTAAGATGCATGAAATTGTATTTGGCGATTTTTTCTACATGTAAATAGGTTAAACGATATGAGAGA